>JBAKBP010020154.1:0-43200 GCA_037953745.1 Lithodes maja
ATTTCAAGGCTTAAAATACAGTACGGTATGCTACAAACCACGCAAATTGCGTTCATTGCCTCAAGGGGTTAAATTCTCTAAACTAATGGAGCGAAACAGGGGAGATCCAAGAAGACCTCCTTTTGACCAACTATCATAATAACCCACAAGACGTCGGACTTATTATTGAGGATTTTGCTTGGTTTTGTAATTTTTGAGTAATGTACTGTACGGTATATAAATCTATGCCCTAGGCTAACAAAAATGCCTTCCCAGACGCTTTCAAACTAAAAAAATGCCCACACCTTCTAGTTAAATTTGTAGATATTTGCTATAAAAATATGCCGGACAAAGGCCGATTTCTTCTAACTTACAAGTTCGTTATTGCTCACCCAGAAAACATTTACACCTGAATAGGGTGAAGCGTCTTGTTATCGCTAAACTAACTGGGTGAAATATCTTAATTATCCAAACTAAGGGTGCAAAACCGGGAAGGTCCCAGAAGACCCCCCTCGGATCAAATTAGGGTAACACTTACCAGGGAATCCTTTCCAATAGGTTGGCTGGAAACTACCAGCTTAGTCTTGAGTTCATTGACCTTGGCTTCTAGCTCCTGGTTTCTCTTAGCCTGCTCATCGAGCATTTCTCGAACCTGCAACACCAAACAATTAATAACCCTTGTAGAAAAAGTAACATTATTGTATATGACGACACATTTTTAAATTTCATTCTGGCTATTATATTGTTAAACGCAAAATAAACAGGGATGACACAGTATAAAGACAAAATAACTTATCAAAATTGCTATGTGGAAATAATGCTTTAGCAAAATAAAATATTAAATAACTTCATTCAGCTTATTAACCCTCTCGCTATCTTGTGGACTCGGGGGTTGCCATTTAGCATTCAGAAATAGTTATATCTCAATCTCATAATTAGTTTTCTGCCCACAGCTCACTCAAAGACTAACTAATCTAAAGGTTTCTAAACACCCCTGATGGTCAAAAAGGCATTTAAGTATCCCAGAAAGGGCGCAAATTGCGTCCTGTGTGTAAAGGGGTTAAGAATGAGGTGCAAACTATTGTAATTAACCCTTTGATGCCATCACATCCTTCCTAATATAAATTAAATAGTCATTCACACACATCTAGGTCGCCCAGGAGAAGACCCAGAGATCAAGGATCACTAAGGGCCTCCAGCACTCCCCCGGCCCCAGACATCCCGGAGAGGTTTCGGTCTCGGCCGGCAGACACGCAGCGGAGCACGACACAATGCCCGCCCACCTCACATCCAGGCATGACCCTTCATATACACCGGCTCCCCGGGCCAGGCACCTGAGACTATTATCTAGTCCAACTGGCACCCGACCCACTCTCCAAACAGCTGCGTTATCACTCATCTATTCACAAGCATTCTCCATTCATTCCTACTTCTCTTGCCTGTTCTTCAGTCATCTCTCTACCTTCCAACTTTGTACTACACCATCTCTCCATCTCATCTGAGATTTTCCTCTCCCTCTACCTACCTTTTTTTCTGACTCATATATTCTCTTTGTAAGCCATTCGTTCAACATGTCCATACCAGCACAGCACCCTTCTGTCCACTTTGGCCGATAAGAGTTCCAGCTGTCCCACTCTCCTATGTACCTTTTCATTCCTCAAGCTGTCTCTACACGTCACTCTACACATACTCCACAAGAAGTTCACCTCCATCACATCCAACTTTCTTCTCTTTTGTGCTTTCAGAGCCTATGTCTCAGCCCCATACATCACTGTTGGTACAACAATCCCTCGATACATTGCACTTTCAGCTTTCATTCCGAGATTTCTCACCTTCCACATGCTTCCCATTGCTCCAAAAACTTTCCTTCCTTCACATACTCTCTGTCTTATCTCCATTTCCAAACCTGCGTCCTTGTTTATCACTCCTCCCAGATATTTAAAACTCTTATTCCAGTAATTCCCCATCCAGCCGTACATTTAGATTTATCCTACGAGCACCTCTATTACACACAATCGCCTTACTTTTATTGAAATTCACCTTCAGCTTCTCAAAGGTACCACATACCACACCAAACTCTTTGACTATTCGCTGCAGCTTTTCCTCAGAATCCGTCATCAGTAAAAAGCAACTGGTTCAACTCTCAATCTCCACCATTCTATCCTACTAAACCCAATTCTCTACCCATAGTTCTCATGTTTACCTCCCTCACCACACCATCCATATTTGCATTACACAACTCTGTCGCAGACCAACATTTACCTCAAACCATTCACTCAACTTATTTCCAACTCTAACACGCATTCTGCTCTCTTCATAAAAACTCTTGATTGCTCTTAACAAATTTCCTTCAATTTCCTAAATCCTTAGCACCTTCCACATTACTTCTCAGTCTACAACAATCATAAACTTTTTCCAAATTCATAAAAGCCCAAAATATCTCATGTTTTTCTAAATACTTCTCGCATAGCTGTCTTACTGCAAAAATCTGCTCCACATACCCTCTTCCCCTCCTATAACTGCACTGTACCTGCCTTACCCTTTATTATCTTCTACCTAACATAATTTACCTTTGATCTAGTATCCGATTCTAATGCTAGAGCCTCAAAATAGTACCGTACAAAAAAAAAAATCCTCATCATACATTGCTGGAAAAAATAGCTTGTCTGACACCGCCTTCACTTACCTGTTCCACTTCTTTAACTTTGTCGGAGCTGCGTTCTTTTGCCAGGTTCCTTTTCAAGGCCTTGATCTCCTTCTCATAACGTTTCAACAAACAGGAATCAGAGAGGACCTCATTCACAACAGGCTTGTTTTTTATAGACTTTGCCCTTGAAGCAAACCTAAATCATAAAAGAAATAAACAAAATCAGTATCATAAGAAACTTTACAGCTACCTTTTATTAAAATAACTAAGAAATCGTAGGAAATCAGATATTTAGAAGTTTGATTAATATTGTGAATGTATTGGAAAAAGTTGCTTCTCAGGAGGCATGTAAATCTATTTTTTATATTTATTTTTAAATTTGCTAAATATCAGTCTAAATACCTGAATATCCTTATATGGTGAAACAGACAGGTGATCAATTAGACAATTATACAGTCAAAATTAATAGTTCGCTGACAATCTTGATAATAACCCATTTCTGCCTTCTGGCAGCCTAGGGAATGACAATAACAATCTATATCTATTCATTAACCCGTACAGCCCCAGCGACGCGTCTGACGCGTCGGCGATGTATGTAACGCACAGCCCCAGAGACGCGCCTGACGCGTCACCCTAATTGCGCCGACCGTAACCTCAGGTGTAGCCACTCAAGAGGGCTCAGATTTGTATGGGAACTGTGTACGTATCCCACGCAACCGTGCCGATGGTTGAAAACTCTCAAAGTCCACGTGCGTGCGCGTGAGCGCGCAATAACCTGTTTTTTTGGGGTAATTGCCTTCAATTTTTTACTCTTGTAAAATACGTTTTCGGGGGCTCTGTAGGACCATTTTTTAAGCTTTTTGAGCAGTTTTTCATGGTTTTTCCTTCATTCCTAACCCATTCGCTATTGTTTCTGGAATAAAACAACTTTTTTAAAACCGGCCGGGTTCTGGTGAACAAACATTACAAAACTAGCCGGGGCTCCACGGGTTAACTCAATATTTCTATGACATGAAGCAAGAAGCACGAGTCATGGGCTATTAGAAACACAATAAAGTACGGCAAATGTGATGTATGTATGTACTTTATATACTCTGGCACCTTCCCCATTTTTTTTTTTTTTTATGGGGGTGGCCGACTCGAGACAGAGCCCGAACAGGGACATCACAACACATTAGAAAAACAAAACACAAAATCTTACACACATCTAGGTCGCCCAGGAAAAATACCCAGAGACCCAGGTCCATTTGGGGTCCCCAGTAAAAGATTCCCAGGTCCCAGATCCCCCGGGGGGGCGCCGATTTCCGTAGGCACACCCGCAGCGAAGCTTTACCACCACAATTACCCACCATGTTTCCAGGCGCACCCTTCATTCTTCATTACCACCGGCTCCCCGGGCCAGGCGCCTGATGGACTACTATCTAGTCCAGTGGTTCTTAACCGGGGGTGCTCGCACCCCCTAGGGGTGCGAGAATGCTTCCTAGGGGGTGCGAGGATACCCTGGGGGAAATTTACAATTTGTCGGGGATAATGGTCGGGTAACAGAAAAAAGTGAAAAATTCTGGAAATCAAGAATTCATTGTGTTAATTGGCATTAGGGATAATGCTAATTAAGCCTTATAGCTGTAAAGTAAACCAATTATTATTATAATAATTATTTAATATATATAATATATAATAATTTTTTTGTTATTTATTATTTGTATTTTATGTAGTTATAATTTATTTTTTTAAGTAATAAAGTTAAGTTAAACGAATAACAATACACAATAAAAACTTGGGAAGCTAACATGATTTTGACAGGTATGCTTCAGAACACAGTTACTCAGAAAACATTGATCACAACGTGTCTAGTACGTGTCACTCACTGCATAAGCCTGCTTCTGCTTCACACTGTTAGTTTCTCTTCAGTCATCAGCCGAGGTAGACCTAAGAAGGTATGTATGTGTACTGCCTCGTGCTGTATATTTAGTAGTAATACGCTTTTCTCATAATTAGAATGCCATGCTATAATAATTAATAAGCTCTCAGTGTTCATAGTTTATATACATTTTTTTGTAAAAATCAAACATGTAAAAGTTTACATGCACAATATCACACCACATTATTTCCCCATCAAAATCACATCATATTGTGTATCACAGGGGGGAGTTCGTAGGCACCAATCGAACATGGCAGTACACCCGGAGAGGCTTGGCATTTGATAAGGAGTTGCTGGAACTCCTGTTTCATTTGCCTGGCCTTTCTTGTTGATGTCCTTTTTGCCCCACATACAGAGAGTGATACCAGGGGGAGATTGTAGGTACCAATCGAACTGTTCACTTACCCATGGGGGGCCTTTCGGCTAGTCACGCCGCTAGTGACAAGGGAGATGCTGGATCTCCTGTTTCACTTGCTTGGCCCCTTCTTTCAGTTTCTCTTTGTACCTCAACTACATGAGAGTATCCAGCCATCTCTCACAAACAGTTTCTTCTACTATTCGAGGAGGTTTAGTGGCGGGGTGTCGTTGGTGCCGTCGTGCCCGGGATCTGGTCGGGGCTGCCATTTTGTGTCTGTGGCGCCTGGTTGCGTGGGGGAGGTGGGGGGTTTACTTTTGCGGGACCCTTTCGCTTCTCCTGTGCGGCTGGGCATTCTGGGCGCAGAGTGGCGGCTCCGGCTGGGTCTTGGGCGCGGGTGGCGCTTGCGGCGCTCTGTTGCTGACCTCCTCATTTATACACATTACAAGCACTATACATACCACAACTTCCACATTTTTTTTTTTTTTAAATAGATCTGGGGGGAGACACTTAGTTACAGGCAAACTTGCCTTTTGTCTCCCCCTTTCCATATAGAAAAAAAAAAATAGTTCTCGAAAACGCTTTCTCTCTCTATCTTCAACACTAGACATGCACACTATACTTTTCTTTTGTAGGCCTACACCAGTATTTAAATAAAAAACAAAACTAATTAAATTTTATAAAGTAATATAGTCATAACATACACTTTTATTGTAACTTCAATTTTGCTCTGTTACTCTTTGAAGTTGAGGAGACACTCATTACAGGCAGCTTTGCCTTTTGTCTCCCTATTGCACATAAAAAACAAAAAATAACAAAATTCTTGTTTTCCAGGTTTATCTTCAGTATGTCCAAAACACGAAGGTGGAATGATGACTATGTTCAGTATGGCTTCACGTGTGTTACTGAGAAGGATGGTACACAACGTCCACAGTGTATCCTATGCAGCACCATGTTCTCCAACGCAAATTTGAAGCCATCAAAGCTCGATGAACATTTTAAGAACAGACATGGTGGCAAGGATGCAGGGAATGACATTGCAACATTACGAGTCAAAAGAGCTAGGTTTGATCGTGCCAGCACTTTGCTGACACACGGATTTTCACCAACAGCGAAACCTTTACTACATGCTTCTTATCAAGTTGCATACCTGGTTGCTAAGTCAAAGAAGCCCCATACAATTGCCGAGGAATTGATCAAGCCGTGTGCCCTTGAAATGGCAAAGACTGTTCTCGGTCAGGAAGCTGCGAGGAAACTGCAACAAGTGTCTTTATCAAATGATGTAATCCGTAACCGAATCGTCGACATGAGTGATGATATCCTGGAGCAAGTTGTTGTTGACATCAAGGCCAGTCCAGTAAAGATTAGCCTACAAGTGGATGAGTCAACAGATGTGTCAAATTGTTGTCAGCTATTGGTAGTAGTCCGGTACGTGAAGAACAATAAAGTGGAAGAAAGTTTTCTCTTCTGTCACTCACTGAAGACAACATCGAAAGCCATAGATGTGTTCAGTATGATAAAAGAATTCTTCACAAGATACCAACTTCACCTTGACAGGATTGGTTCGATATGTACTGATGGTGCACCAGCCATGCTGGGCAATCGTTCAGGGTTTGCTGCATTGATGAGAAAAGAAATTCCTGACCTGAAGATTACCCACTGCTTTCTTCATCGGCAGGCTCTTGCAGCAAAAACATTGCCCCCAGACCTGAAAAAGACTTTGGAGATTTGTGTGAAGATTGTGAATATGATTCGTGGTCGTGCTCTGAATCATCGACTGTTTCAGTCATTTTGTGAGGAAGTGGGTCAGGAACACACTGTGCTGTTGTACCATACCGAAGTGAGGTGGCTGTCACGTGGGCGTGTGCTATCTCGTATGTTTGAATTGCGAGAAGAAATTCAGCAGTTTCTCCACGGACTGGGACAAGAACTGGCTGGATATTTTGATGATCCTGAATTTGTTCAAATGCTTGCCTATTTGGCTGATGTGTTCACAGCACTCAATGAGCTCAATCGCTCACTGCAAGGAAGAGGGATGAACATTTTGATTGCAAGTGAGAAGTTGGCTACATTCAAAGACAAAATTGTTTTGTGGATTAGGCGTGTAAAGAAAGGGAACTTGGCAAATTTTCCTTCCCTTGAAGAGACAGTCACAGAGGATGCTTCCCTACATCCAGATTTTGTTTCAAAAGTTGTTGAACATCTGCAGATACTGTGCACCTCATTTGATGACTACTTCTCGTGTGGAGAGCTACAACCCTGTGACGACTGGATCCGGCACCCTTTTAAGCAGAATATGGAAGATGTTGATGATGATAGCAACATCAAGGAAGATCTCATCGAACTGAGAAACAATCGTGGAATCCAAATGGAGTTTGCCGATGGTCACTTGGAGCACTTCTGGGCTTCTCAGTTGGAAACGTATCCTGCACTGGCAAAGAAGGCTCTCACTGTGCTCGTGCCTTTCGCGACTACTTACCTCTGCGAGACTGGATTTTCCTGTCTGCTTCACATCAAAACCAAGAGCAGAAATCGGCTGGATCCTCAACACGACATGCGAGTGGCACTCAGCACCAAGACACCAAGATTTGATGCCATCATAAATGGAAAGCAACAGCAACAAAGGCACTGAGTTTGGCGCTCAGCCATAATAATTCACAACACACCATGCATAGTACAAGCACAATGTTTTTTTGTTTTTTTTTGCTAGTATGAAAGTAATCTTGATTTTTGTAATCCTGCAATGCATTATTTTGTTGTCAGTTATGTAAATAAAGAATTAAATACATGATGGTTTTGTTACTTACACATTATGATTATGATATCAATATTGCTTTTCATCAATTCTGGAAGGGGGTGCGAGAACTGGTTGGTGAATTGAATGGGGTGCGAACAAGGAAAAAGGTTAAGAACCACTGCACTAGGCGAATATATTTCAATTCAAACCTAGTTGTAGGATCCATATTTCCAGAATACCATACACGGATTTTTGAGTGTCCCGACGCAACTCGGGTTGAAATTGATTTAATTTAATTCTAACCCACAAAGCATGAGAGTTACAAATATTGAGAATATATCACAAATACACGTGAGCCACTAAATGTTTCTAGTATCTCAGTGGGGATCGAACCATCGACCATCAGAACGATAGCCGACGCTTAATCAATTACACCACGGCAGTCTAAAAGACACTCAGCCTTCTATCCTATTTATGCTAGGGAGAAGGGAAACCCACTAGGCGAATATATTTCAATTCAAACCTAGTTGTAGGATCCATATTTCCAGAATACCATACACGGATTTTTGAGTGTCCCGACGCAACTCGGGTTGAAATTGATTTCATTTAATTCTAACCCACAAAGCATGAGAGTTACAAATATTGAGAATATATCACAAATACACGTGAGCCACTAAAGGTTTCTAGTCTCTCAGTGGGGATCGAACCATCGACCATCAGAACGATAGCCGACGCTTAATCAATTACACCACGGCAGTCTAAAAGACACTCAGCCTTCTATCCTATTTATGTTAGGGAGAAGGGAAACCCACTAGGCGAATATATTTCAATTCAAACCTAGTTGTAGGATCCATATTTCCAGAATACCATACACGGATTTTTGAGTGTCCCGACGCAATTCGGGTTGAAATTGATTTCGTTTAATTCTAACCCACAAAGCATGAGAGTTACAAATATTGAGAATATATCACAAATACACGTGAGCCACTAAAGGTTTCTAGTCTCTCAGTGGGGATCGAACCATCGACCATCAGAACGATAGCCGACGCTTAATCAATTACACCGCGGCAGTCTAAAAGACACTCAGCCTTCTATCTTATTTATGTTAGGGAGAAGGGAAACCCACTAGGCGAATATATTTCAATTCAAACCTAGTTGTAGGATCCATATTTCCAGAATACCATACACAGATTTTTGAGTGTCCCGACCAACTCGGGTTGAAATTGATTTCATTTAATTCTAACCCACAAAGCATGAGAGTTACAAATATTGAGAATATATCACAAATACACGTGAGCCACTAAATGTTTCTAGTCTCTCAGTGGGGATCGAACCATCGACCATCAGAACGATAGCCGACGCTTAATCAATTACACCACGGCAGTCTAAAAGACACTCAGCCTTCTATCCTATTTATGTTAGGGAGAAGGGAAACCCACTAGGCGAATATATTTCAATTCAAACCTAGATGTAGGATCCATATTTCCAGAATACCATACACGGATTTTTGAGTGTCCCGACGCAACTCGGGTTGAAATTGATTTCATTTAATTCTAACCCACAAAGCATGAGAGTTACAAATATTGAGAATATATCACAAATACACGTGAGCCACTAAATGTTTCTAGTCTCTCAGTGGGGATCGAACCATCGACCATCAGAACGATAGCCGACGCTTAATCAATTACACCACGGCAGTCTAAAAGACACTCAGCCTTCTATCCTATTTATATTAGGGAGAAGGGAAACCCACTAGGCGAATATATTTCAATTCAAACCTAGTTGTAGGATCCATATTTCCAGAATACCATACACGGATTTTTGAGTGTCCCGACGCAACTCGGGTTGAAATTGATTTCATTTAATTCTAACCCCCAAAGCATGAGAGTTACAAATATTGAGAATATATCACAAATACACGTGAGCCACTAAATGTTTCTAGTCTCTCAGTGGGGATCGAACCATCGACCATCAGAACGATAGCCGACGCTTAATCAATTACACCACGGCAGTCTAAAAGACACTCAGCCTTCTATCATATTTATGCTAGGGAGAAGGGAAACCCACTAGGCGAATATATTTCAATTCAAACCTAGTTGTAGGATCCATATTTCCAGAATACCATACACAGATTTTTGAGTGTCCCGACCAACTCGGGTTGAAATTGATTTCATTTAATTCTAACCCACAAAGCATGAGAGTTACAAATATTGAGAATATATCACAAAAACACGTGAGCCACTAAATGTTTATAGTCTCTCAGTGGGGATCGAACCATCGACCATCAGAACGATAGCCGACGCTTAATCAATTACACCACGGCAGTCTAAAAGACACTCAGCCTTCTATCCTATTTATGTTAGGGAGAAGGGAAACCCACTAGGCGAATATATTTCAATTCAAACCTAGTTGTAGGTTCCATATTTCCAGAATACCATACACGGATTTTTGAGTGTCCCGACGCAACTCGGGTTGAAATTGATTTCATTTAATTCTAACCCACAAAGCATGAGAGTTACAAATATTGAGAATATATCACAAATACACGTGAGCCACTAAATGTTTCTAGTCTCTCAGTGGGAATCGAACCATCGACCATCAGAACGATAGCCGACGCTTAATCAATTACACCACGGCAGTCTAAAAGACACTCAGCCTTCTATCCTATTTATGTTAGGGAGAAGGGAAACCCACTAGGCGAATATATTTCAATTCAAACCTAGTTGTAGGATCCATATTTCCAGAATACCATACACAGATTTTTGAGTGTCCCGACCAACTCGGGTTGAAATTGATTTAATTTAATTCTAACCCACAAAGCATGAGAGTTACAAATATTGAGAATATATCACAAATACACGTGAGCCACTAAATGTTTATAGTCTCTCAGTGGGGATCGAACCATCGACCATCAGAACGATAGCCGACGCTTAATCAATTACACCACGGCAGTCTAAAAAGACACTCAGCCTTCTATCCTATTTATGTTAGGGAGAAGGGAAACCCACTAGGCGAATATATTTCAATTCAAACCTAGTTGTAGGTTCCATATTTCCAGAATACCATACACGGATTTTTGAGTGTCCCGACGCAACTCGGGTTGAAATTGATTTCGTTTAATTCTAACCCACAAAGCATGAGAGTTACAAATATTGAGAATATATCACAAATACACGTGAGCCACTAAATGTTTCTAGTCTCTCAGTGGGGATCGAACCATCGACCATCAGAACGATAGCCGACGCTTAATCAATTACACCACGGCAGTCTAAAAGACACTCAGCCTTCTATCCTATTTATGTTAGGGAGAAGGGAAACCCACTAGGCGAATATATTTCAATTCAAACCTAGTTGTAGGATCCATATTTCCAGAATACCATACACAGATTTTTTAGTGTCCCGACCAACTCGGGTTGAAATTGATTTCATTTAATTCTAACCCACAAAGCATGAGAGTTACAAATATTGAGAATATATCACAAATACACGTGAGCCACTAAATGTTTCTAGTCTCTCAGTGGGGATCGAACCATCGACCATCAGAACGATAGCCGACGCTTAATCAATTACACCACGGCAGTCTAAAAGACACTCAGCCTTCTATCCTATTTATGTTAGGGAGAATGGAAACCCACTAGGCGAATATATTTCAATTCAAACCTAGTTGTAGGATCCATATTTCCAGAATACCATACACGGATTTTTGAGTGTCCCGACGCAACTCGGGTTGAAATTGATTTCATTTAATTCTAACCCACAAAGCATGAGAGTTACAATATTGAGAATATATCACAAATACACGTGAGCCACTAAATGTTTCTAGTCTCTCAGTGGGGATCGAACCATCGACCATCAGAACGATAGCCAACGCTTAATCAATTACACCACGGCAGTCTAAAAGACACTCAGCCTTCTATCCTATTTATGTTAGGGAGAAGGGAAACCCACTAGACGAACATATTTCAATTCAAACCTAGATGTAGGATCCATATTTCCAGAATACCATACACGGATTTTTGAGTGTCCCGACGCAACTCGGGTTGAAATTGATTTCATTTAATTCTAACCCACAAAGCATGAGAGTTACAAATATTGAGAATATATCACAAATACACGTGAGCCACTAAATGTTTCTAGTCTCTCAGTGGGAATCGAACCATCGACCATCAGAACGATAGCCGACGCTTAATCAATTACACCACGGCAGTCTAAAAGACACTCAGCCTTCTATCCTATTAATTATGTTAGGGAGAAGGGAAACCCACTATGCGAATATATTTCAATTCAAACCTAGTTGTAGGATCCATATTTCCAGAATACCATACACGGATTTTTGAGTGTCCCGACGCAACTCGGGTTGAAATTGATTTCATTTAATTCTAACCCACAAAGCATGAGAGTTACAAATATTGAGAATATAATATTATCACAAATACACGTGAGCCACTAAATGTTTCTAGTCTCTCAGTGGGGATCGAACCATCGACCATCAGAACGACAGCCGACGCTTAATCAATTACACCACGGCAGTCTAAAAGACACTCAGCCTTCTATCCTATTTATGTTAGGGAGAAGGGAAACCCACTAGGCGAATATATTTCAATTCAAACCTAGTTGTAGGATCCATATTTCCAGAATACCATACACAGATTTGTTAGTGTCCCGACGCAACTCGAGTTGAAATTGATTTCATTTAATTCTAACCCACAAAGCATGAGAATTACAAATATTGAGAATATATCACAAATACACGTGAGCCACTAAATGTTTCTAGTCTCTCAGTGGGGATCGAACCCTCGACCATCAGAACGATAGCCGCCGCTTAATCAATTACACCACGGCAGTCTAAAAGACACTCAGCCTTCTATCCTATTTATGTTAGGGAGAAGGGAAACCCACTATGCGAATATATTTCAATTCAAACCTAGTTGTAGGATCCATATTTCCAGAATACCATACACGGATTTTAGAATGTCCCGACGCAACTCGGGTTGAAATTGATTTCATTTAATTCTAATCCACAAAGCATGAGAGTTACAAATATTGAGAATATATCACAAATACACGTGAGCCACTAAATGTTTCTAGTCTCTCAGTGGGGATCGAACCATCGACCATCAGAACGATAGCCGACGCTTAATCAATTACACCACGGCAGTCTAAAAGACACTCGGCCTTCTATCCTATTTATGTTAGGGAGAAGGGAAACCCACTAGGCGAATATATTTCAATTCAAACTTAGTTGTAGGATCCATATTTCCAGAATACCATACACGGATTTTTGAGTGTCCCGACGCAACTCGGGTTGAAATTGATTTCATTTAATTCTAACCCACAAAGCATGAGAGTTACAAATATTGAGAATATATCACAAATACACGTGAGCCACTAAATGTTTCTAGTCTCTCAGTGGGGATCGAACCATCGACCATCAGAACGATAGCCGACGCTTAATCAATTACACCACGGCAGTCTAAAAGACACTCAGCCTTCTATCCTATTTATGTTAGGGAGAAGGGAAACCCACTAGGCGAATATATTTCAATTCAAACCTAGTTGTAGGATCCATATTTCCAGAATACCATACACGGATTTTTGAGTGTCCCGACGCAACTCGGGTTGAAATTGATTTCATTTAATTCTAACCCACAAAGCATGAGAGTTACAAATATTGAGAATATATCACAAATACACGTGAGCCACTAAATGTTTCTAGTCTCTCAGTGGGGATCGAACCATCGACCATCAGAACGATAGCCGACGCTTAATCAATTACACCACGGCAGTCTAAAAGACACTCAGCCTTCTATCCTATTTATGTTAGGGAGAAGGGAAACCCACTAGGCGAATATATTTCAATTCAAACCTAGTTGTAGGATCCATATTTCCAGAATACCATACACAGATTTTTTAGTGTCCCGACCAACTCGGGTTGAAATTGATTTCATTTAATTCTAACCCACAAAGCATGAGAGTTACAAATATTGAGAATATATCACAAATACACGTGAGCCACTAAATGTTTCTAGTCTCTCAGTGGGGATCGAACCATCGACCATCAGAACGATAGCCGACGCTTAATCAATTACACCACGGCAGTCTAAAAGACACTCTGCCTTCTATCCTATTTATGTTAGGGAGAAGGGAAACCCACTAGGCGAATATATTTCAATTCAAACCTAGTTGTAGGATCCATATTTCCAGAATACCATACACGGATTTTTTAGTGTCCCGACGCAACTCGGGTTGAAATTGATTTCATTTAATTCTAACCCACAAAGCATGAGAGTTACAAATATTGAGAATATATCACAAATACACGTGAGCCACTAAATGTTTCTAGTCTCTCAGTGGGGATCGAACCATCGACCATCAGAACGATAGCCGACGCTTAATCAATTACACCACAGCAGTCTAAAAGACACTCAGCCTTCTATCCTATTTATGTTAGGGAGAAGGGAAACCCACTAGGCGAATATATTTCAATTAAAACCTAGTTGTAGGATCCATATTTCCAGAATACCATACACAGATTTTTTAGTGTCCCGACCAACTCGGGTTGAAATTGATTTCATTTAATTCTAACCCACAAAGCATGAGAGTTACAAATATTGAGAATATATCACAAATGCACGTGAGCCACTAAATGTTTCTAGTCTCTCAGTGGGGATCGAACCATCGACCATCAGAACGATAGCCGACGCTTAATCAATTACACCACGGCAGTCTAAAAGACACTCAGCCTTCTATCCTATTTTTGTTAGGGAGAAGGGAAACCCCCTAGGCGAATATATTTCAATTCAAACCTAGTTGTAGGATCCATATTTCCAGAATACCATACACAGATTTTTGAGTGTCCCGACCAACTCGGGTTGAAATTGATTTCATTTAATTCTAACCCACAAAGCATGAGAGTTACAAATATTGAGAATATATCACAAATACACGTGAGCCACTAAATGTTTATAGTCTCTCAGTGGGGATCGAACCATCGACCATCAGAACGATAGCCGACGCTTAATCAATTACACCACGGCAGTCTAAAAGACACTCAGCCTTCTATCCTATTTATGTTAGGGAGAAGGGAAACCCACTAGGCGAATATATTTCAATTCAAACCTAGTTGTAGGTTCCATATTTCCAGAATACCATACACGGATTTTTGAGTGTCCCGACGCAACTCGGGTTGAAATTGATTTCGTTTAATTCTAACCCACAAAGCATGAGAGTTACAAATATTGAGAATATATCACAAATACACGTGAGCCACTAAATGTTTCTAGTCTCTCAGTGGGGATCGAACCATCGACCATCAGAACGATAGCCGACGCTTAATCAATTACACCACGGCAGTCTAAAAGACACTCAGCCTTCTATCCTATTTATGTTAGGGAGAAGGGAAACCCACTAGGCGAATATATTTCAATTCAAACCTAGTTGTAGGATCCATATTTCCAGAATACCATACACAGATTTTTTAGTGTCCCGACCAACTCGGGTTGAAATTGATTTCATTTAATTCTAACCCACAAAGCATGAGAGTTACAAATATTGAGAATATATCACAAATACACATGAGCCACTAAATGTTTCTAGTCTCTCAGTGGGGATCGAACCATCGACCATCAGAACGATAGCCGACGCTTAATCAATTACACCACGGCAGTCTAAAAGACACTCAGCCTTCTATCCTATTTATGTTAGGGAGAAGGGAAACCCACTAGGCGAATATATTTCAATTCAAACCTAGTTGTAGGATCCATATTTCCAGAATACCATACACGGATTTTTGAGTGTCCCGACGCAACTCGGGTTGAAATTGATTTCATTTAATTCTAACCCACAAAGCATGAGAGTTACAATATTGAGAATATATCACAAATACACGTGAGCCACTAAATGTTTCTAGTCTCTCAGTGGGGATCGAACCATCGACCATCAGAACGATAGCCAACGCTTAATCAATTACACCACGGCAGTCTAAAAGACACTCAGCCTTCTATCCTATTTATGTTAGGGAGAAGGGAAACCCACTAGACGAACATATTTCAATTCAAACCTAGATGTAGGATCCATATTTCCAGAATACCATACACGGATTTTTGAGTGTCCCGACGCAACTCGGGTTGAAATTGATTTCATTTAATTCTAACCCACAAAGCATGAGAGTTACAAATATTGAGAATATATCACAAATACACGTGAGCCACTAAATGTTTCTAGTCTCTCAGTGGGAATCGAACCATCGACCATCAGAACGATAGCCGACGCTTAATCAATTACACCACGGCAGTCTAAAAGACACTCTGCCTTCTATCCTATTTATGTTAGGGAGAAGGGAAACCCACTAGGCGAATATATTTCAATTCAAACCTAGTTGTAGGATCCATATTTCCAGAATACCATACACAGATTTTTGAGTGTCCCGACCAACTCGGGTTGAAATTGATTTCATTTAATTCTAACCCACAAAGCATGAGAGTTACAAATATTGAGAATATATCACAAATACACGTGAGCCACTAAATGTTTCTAGTCTCTCAGTGGGGATCGAACCATCGACCATCAGAACGATAGCCGACGCTTAATCAATTACACCACGGCAGTCTAAAAGACACTCAGCCTTCTATCCTATTTATGTTAGGGAGAAGGGAAACCCACTAGGCGAATATATTTCAATTCAAACCTAGTTGTAGGATCCATATTTCCAGAATACCATACACGGATTTTTGAGTGTCCCGACGCAACTCGGGTTGAAATTGATTTCATTTAATTCTAACCCATGTTACGACCGGGCACTCGGGTACACTAGGGCTCTTACACAGGACTCGAGTATGGCTCGCTGCCACAACGGAAACACACGATCCCAACCCCAGAGTACTGCCAGCCGAACAAAAAACGCCACTACCCTCCAGAGTTCTATCTGCTATAACGGGGTATACAAGAACTCGGTACTAGCGTTTCACACAACAGACTAATAACAAGACGGGAGTTATCTAGTCTGGTCAACAATCAAACAAAGAAGAAAGTACTACAACACTAAAGAATAGTGTTGGCCGAAGCCGAAGTAATCCACCCTTGAACTAAGAACTTAAGAAGTCCTCCACCCTCTACTTCGGATCGGCACTATTACGTTACGTTAAACAATAGTCCTCGAGCATCAAGCAAGGAATCTTCTGATAAGTTAGATGCTTCTCGAATACTCATAAGAAGTAAGTATCGGATTTTGAACAGCAATTTAATGAATAACTCACTGGTAATTAAAGGCTTTAAATTGACATAAGAAGAATTATAAGAATAAGCAATAGGATATGGCAAACATTAAGAAGAAGTACTCCGACAATGCACTGGCAATAGCCTACTAAGATTGTGCTCGTGGGCCACTAATCTCTGAAGTAGCTAAGCGTGCCACACATGAAATCAATAATGCTTAAACAATAATATACATAAGGAGAAGCTTCAATACTATACTGTATCTGCTGGTCGAGCAAAGTCTAGCTGGGATATCTAAGGTTAAGAGACAATGGCTGAGCAAGCGGCTCGTAGCCTAGCGAGGTCCTTAAGACTGTGCGGCCAAATTACGGTAATTGACGGGATGCTCTCTTGAGAGATCCAGATCACTAGTATCTGGTTCTCTCCTGGCGATCCTCTCAAAGTCAAGCAAATGAGATAGCACAGTGTTGGGTGGCACAGGCAAAAGCCCTCACTCGCAACACAGTGCTAAACTCCCACGGTACACAGTCAGAAAGACCACCTAGGCGTTCCACGTCTCCGTTGCAATTGTACTGGTTCAACCGCAACCTAGTACTCATAGGAAATCACAACTCAGAAACCCTATCCCAGTCTAGCATTGCCTAAACCAGCAGAAAACAGGAACATGAATAATCGCACACAGGGAAATGCATATACGAGTGCAACAAACATCAATCAATCCTATTCTAGTTAACCCTTCCAAAAATAGGCTATCTAACAGGCACTTATCTCGTGAGAACTCAAGCGATAATACTTTGGCTGACTAAATCTGCACCAAAGGGGTCATGGAGGTTAAACAGGGACGAGAAGAGAAGAAGATAGGCTGTTCAGAGAGTAGAGAAAGTTCACATCAGTCGGAAGAATATGGATAGTTGCAAGGGATATGAGAAGTCGCTTTGCCTGATGAGTTCTGAAGAAATGGTGGCAAGAACCTCTCTTTTTATACTCGGCCCTCTAGCGGCATATCTCAAACTACTTAAGGACCGCCCACTGGCAATCATGACGTCATATTCTCTCTCAATCTGGGATCGACAAAGAACTTCCCACGCGCTGAAAGGGAGGAAGGGAGGAGGGAGGAGGGAATTAGGCCTATCTGCCCGCGTGGCGCACTCACTGGTCCCCGTTACGTAATATCTCTCTCTCTCTCCTCTCATCATTACATATAAGTCCCACACACAATACTTATAACTAATGATATAAAATAGAACTCGTTGACTCAGATGAAAACAAAATACATAATGATAATACTTATAGTACAACGGTTCACATAAACTGAGTTAGGAAACTCTACACAGACTACAGCCAAAGTTCCTGCCCTGACGATCCTAGCGAGGGTGGGGCCTGACTGGGCGTTCTGTACAGCATGCTCATACTCGACATGCGTCACACCTCCCCCAAGATTTTACTTGCTCAACCCTGAGCTAAAATCTGATATACAGAACCCCATCAAACCCCTCACACCCAGCGACCGCATGGCACTAAAACAACGCTGAGTTTATCACTAAAACACATCTTATAAAAAAAAATTCACATTTCGTAACTCCTCCCAACAATAGTAAAAGACATAATATCATGCTCCCAGAGCGAGCTTACAGCAGCTCAGCCGTTTGATAGTTCGTGGACTACTCAAACACTATAGGCTATGACAAACTTATACAATTATCTATATCAAAAAGAAAGAGTTTTTTATATGATTTTTATATTTTAATATGTTTTTTCCCGGCTGCACTATAAGGGCAGCCTATTTTCTTCTATACCAAACGCTCAACAATCCTGCTTTACGACCCAATACGCTGGGCTACAACCGCGAGCCAACAAGCACCAAGCGCAAAATACTACTCAAACCAAAGCAGGAGGCTACCCGTGTGTCAATCTCTTCGGGATCATACACCTGTGATAGCCTACGACTGATCATCTACCCTCGATAAACAATCCGCAATCACATTGTCACATCCCGCAATATGCCGGATGTCCAGGTTATACTCCTGCAACATCAATGACCACCGGGTCAGTCTCATATTGCGATTGTGAAATTGATTTAGGAATCTCAAAGGGTGATGATCAGTGTAGATAACCACGACTGGGCCATAGGCTGGAACATACACCTCGAAGTGCCTGAGTGACAGCACAATCGCCAGTAATTCCTTTTCTATTGTAGAATAGTTCTTTTGTGCAGCATTGAACTTCTTAGAAAAGAAACTTACTGGGTGTTCCACACCTTCATTGTCTGTCTGTAGCAAGACGGCACCAGCCCCTACACCACTAGCATCTGTTGCCAGCTGAAAAGGCCTGTTAAAGTCTGGGGCCCTGAGTATCGGGTGAGTACACAGCAAATGCTTCACTAAATTAAAAGCCTTTTCACACTCAGGCGCCCACAAAAACTTTTTGTCTTTAGATAACAAATCTGTGAGAGGTGCCAACACCGTAGAGTAACCTTTTATAAAGCGTCTGTAGTAGCCTATCATACCCAAGAATCTCATGATCTGCTTCTTGGTGGTTGGGTGCGGAAATTTATTGATAGCCTGTACCTTGTTCTGAGGAGGGCACACCTGTCCCCTTCCCACTACAAACCCAAGGTACTGCACAGTGGCTTTTACGAAGTCACACTTTGCCAAATTTACTACCAGACTTGCTTCACTAAGTTTCCGGAACAAGGTCTCCAGGTGCTCACAATGGCTCTCAAAGTCGTCATCATAAATGATTACATCGTCCAAGTATACGGTGCAATTTGGAATGTCCTTGACAATTTCATTCATCAGGTTCTGAAACGTTGCTGGTGCATTCTTAAGTCCGTAGGGCATAACATTACACCGGTAAGTACTCCCGTCCACCACAAAACCACATACCTCTTTAGCGCGCTCGGACAAAGGTACTTGCCAGTAACCTTTTACTAAATCAACTTTAGACAAAAACCGAGCATTGCCAATTTTATCAACACTATCATCAACCCGAGGAAGAGGATATGGGTTAGTTGGAGTCAAACCGTTTAGCCTACGGAAATCAATACAGAAGCGTACCTTGCCATCTGGTTTAGGCTGCAGTGTTACGGGGGAAGTCCATTTAACGGTACCTTTCTCTATCAACCCTCTACCGAGCATATACTCCAACTCATCCCTCAGAGCGGGTAGTTTTATGGGGGGCACACGGTATGGGATTGACTTAAAGGGTAGATGGTGCCCCACGTCAACATCATGCATAGCCTGAGTAGTGAGGCCTGGATGTTCAGCGAATACAGTGGGGTATAAACCGAGCAACTGACGGATAGCTTCAAATTGCGGCTCAGGCAAATGGGCTATAGCCTCGTCAGCCCTTAGGCTCGAGTTCCCCGCCCACTGATCCGCTGAAACATGGTGATCCCAGCTATCCTCCTCTGAAGCTTGACTGTCCCCCTCTCCTTCTCCACCACGGCCGCAACAAGCCAACACAGGGACAGTGAGAGGCTCAGAGGGGCGCCTCACATACTCTTTTATCAGGTTCACGTGACATAACTGATTCTTCTTCCTCCTGTCTGGAGTGGCAACAAGGTAATCTAGGTCCGAAATTTTCTCCACAATTTTATAGGGTCCAGTATACTTCGCCGACAAGGGGTTACCCACCAAAGGCAACAAAATCAACACCTCCTGTCCCACAATGAACTCCCGGAGCTTCACTTTGCGATCATACCTGTCCTTCCATTAAAGCTTGTGACCCTGTTAAATTCCGACCTGCCATCTCCAGACTCTTAAGCATGCGCTCACGGCTTTCAAACACATACTTCAACAAGGAACAAGGCGGCACAGTTCCTTCCCAAATTTCCCGCAGCATATTTAAGGGGGCCCCTGACTCGGTGTCCAAAAATCAGCTCGTTTGGACTAAATCCCAGGCTCTCACCAGGCACTTCCCGAGCAGCAAACAGTACATACGGCAATCCAAGATCCCAATCTCTTCCGTTATCAGCACAATAACACCTGAGCATGCTTTTAAGGGTGGCATGCCACCGCTCAAGCACCCCTTGGCTCTCAGGGTGATACGCTGACGATACCACCGCCCGTATTCCAAGCTGTTGCATTGTTTGCTTAAAGAGATTGGAGGTGAAAATTGGACCCCTGATCAGACTGAATCTCCTCCGGGTACCCGTACCTTGAAAAGTACCACAACAAGTTACTGACTACCGTCTTAGCCATGCCGTTTTTCATGGGGTATGCATCGGGGTATCTAGTGGCAACATCCATGATGGTTAACAAAAATTTATTACCAGCCTTTGTGGGAGGGAGGGGACCAACCATGTCAACAACAATCTTACTAAAAGGTGGCCCAATTACAGGAATAGGGTGCAACGGAGCTTTAGGAATAACTTGGTTTGGTTTCCCGACCCGTTGACAAATATCACATGAGTTTATCCAGGACTGCACATGAGACTTCATCCCCGGCCACCAAAACAACTTCCCCAAAGCCGCCACCGTTTTTCTTACCCCCAAATGTCCTGCCAGCGGTGTGTCATGCGCCAAACTCAGTAGGCTATCCCTGCACTCCCGCGGCACCATCAACTGGTCCACTACCCCGGACCCCATCTTCCAGCTACGGTTAGGGTCTTGAAAACGCCGATACAGGATGCCATCTAAATAAAAAAAATCTCCCGGCTGTGCATCACCGTCCTCGTCGAGCTCCACAGCTCCATTAGCACACGTTTGGAGCTCAGGGTCCTCCAGCTGCAACCGACGTATATCTGAGGGTGCCAAGCGATCTAACTGCTCCCGGAGCAATGCATGACCCTCCCCGATACTGAGCTGCTCCCTCTGTCTCTCTCGATGTTCATAACGTTGCTGTCGTGGAGACTCGTCATGCCCAGCCTCGTCACTCTCGATGACAGGCCCAGGGGCTACTCCAGAACTAAGTAATGGTGCTAATACTGAATCACCCAGGAGAGCCGCCGAGTCAAAACTCTTAAAACCAACTCCAGCTTTAGCCTCCTCCTGTTGATCGTTCCTCTGCTGGTCTGAAGACGGAGGACTAGGCTGTGACACTTTAGCTGCCCGAGCTCGGGTGACAGCACACGCCATGGGTTGTGCCTGGCACCGCTCGACCCACTCTCGCTCTTCCCTACTCACGTCGGCCGGCCTCTCGGCAACGACTAAGGGTAGAACCTCAGAAGCGGGCATTGCAAAGTCGTTGCCGAGAAGAAGGTCGACGCCCTCCACTGGCAGTTTCTCCACAATCCCAACATCCAATTCACGTGCCACACCATCCACCTCCAACTCCAACCGCACCAGCGGGTATGACCGAGTTGCATTAATACCCTGCACCACCACCACCCGAGCCGCATTTATAGGGTAGCCAGTCAAGTTTTTCATCAAAGTCTGGGAAGCACCTGTATCACGCAAGACCTCTACTCCATGCTTGCGCCCCGCCCACATCACGCAACCCCGTCCTCTATGGTCGCAAAAAACATCCTGAGCAGGGTTCGAGCCTCCCAGGTGCTTCTGCATTGGCTGTGCCTCAGCCTCTGACGAACTGCCCCGGGCAAACTCAGAAGGCTTCAGAGACACACCAATGTTGCAGGCCAAAGACACAGCTGCTGTAGGTGGTTTGCTAGGACAGACTCTTGCAAAGTGCCCCTTTTTATGACATTGATAACACTCTAACTCCCCTTTGGGCTTCCCTTGGTACTGGGAAGGGCCCGGCCCCTTCTTAAATGGGACGGTGCTAGTCTTGTGGTCAGTCTTGGTATCATAACTCTTGTACTTGTTTGCATAAGATATATTACTAACTCGGGGGGGTGGGGCGTCACGCCCCTTGTTACCTGCCTCACTACGCTGGGCAGACCCGCACCCACGAATTAATGATAGCCGGAGGTCAGCCATCTCAGCTGCCTCCTGTAGAGTTTTTGGATTCTTTTCTTTAATAGTTAAAGTCATTTCTGCACCTGTACACTTATAAAACTGCTCGAGCAGAAACAGCTCAGTCAACTGTTCGGCCGTCTCAGCTTTCTCAGAACGTGTCCAGTTTGTAAGTGCATCTTTTAAGTCCCGGGCATGCTCAAGAAAGGTCGCCTCCCTAGTCTTTGTAACACCCCGAAACTTCAATCGATATGTTTCTGGTTGCAACTCGTATGCCCGTAGGACAGCTCTCTTCAATTCTGGGTAGTCAATGCAAGACTCTAAAGGCAGTGCATCATAAGCCTTCAGACCCTTACCCGTAAGTCTTGAGGAGACCAGAGCTGCCCACTTCTCTTCAGGCCAATTATGCTCCCTACACTTCTTCTCAAAACGATTAAAAAATTCTGTGACTTCAGTTTCACTAAATGCCGGCACCAATTTGACTAAGTGAGACAAGGACTGTTCTCTTACTTGGCCCTCCCGGCCCATCCGAATCCCTGTCGACTCTGCACGAGTCTTATCTAAGTCTATCTGAGCACAATATTTCTCGGAGTCGTATCTAAGCTCAGCCTCGTGCCTCCTAGTCTCATCCTCGTGCCTCCTAGTCTCATTCTCCTGCTTCCTAGACTCAGCCTCAATCGCATACCTCCTAGACTCAGCCTCGATTGCATACCTCCTAGACTCAGCCTCCATCTCCTTCTCATGCCTCCTAGACTCATTCTCCATCTCCTGCTTCCTAGCCTCATTCTCCATCTCCTGCTTCCTAGCCTCATTCTCCATTTTAGCAAGCTCGAGTTTAAATATCATCTCAGGAGACAGGCCGGAAGAGGGAGCTGCCACTACTGAGGGAGGGGGGGCAAGAACTGGGGAACCACCATACGCACCGCCCGAGGGCACTCCAATCTTCCAATGCTCATCCCTCTGTGGGAGAGTGCTAACCTCCGGCAACTGAGTGGACGGCACTGTGGGAGTCGAGTGAGAGGGGATCTGGGGAGGAACCCCCCCAAACGCCCTCTCCTCCGAAACCCCATGTCGCCCACGCAACACCCAGGAAATCAGCTCCCCCTTGGACATCCCTCCTACATTGGATAGACCCAAAACCTTGGCTATCAGGTGCAAGCCATAAACATTCACCCCAGTCAGCCTCTCCTCCGTCACGTGGTACCGCTTACTCACAAAAAGTCTAGCATCCTCCTCACTAGTTACTAACGGCACCTCCTCACTTAGCATCTCTCGCTCCTCGTCAGTACTAGGGCCCGACATACTGAAGTTCACCAAAAAATTCTCGAGACAAAAGTGTTAAACTCCCTTATGCAAGCACTAATTACTAAATTAACTGGAGTCTCTTAAATGCTCTCCTAATTGCCTTACAAAAAAAAATATTCTTCAATATGTACGCTAAAGTACGAACAAACAAATGTTGTACAACTCTGCAAAAAATTATACTGTTCACAAAATCCTAAGCAAGGTCGCCATTTGTTACGACCGGGCACTCGGGTACACTAGGGCTCTTACACAGGACTCGAGTATGGCTCGCTGCCACAACGGAAACACACGATCCCAACCCCAGAGTACTGCCAGCCGAACAAAAAACGCCACTACCCTCCAGAGTTCTATCTGCTATAACGGGGTATACAAGAACTCGGTACTAGCGTTTCACACAACAGACTAATAACAAGACGGGAGTTATCTAGTCTGGTCAACAATCAAACAAAGAAGAAAGTACTACAACACTAAAGAATAGTGTTGGCCGAAGCCGAAGTAATCCACCCTTGAACTAAGAACTTAAGAAGTCCTCCACCCTCTACTTCGGATCGGCACTATTACGTTACGTTAAACAATAGTCCTCGAGCATCAAGCAAGGAATCTTCTGATAAGTTAGATGCTTCTCGAATACTCATAAGAAGTAAGTATCGGATTTTGAACAGCAATTTAATGAATAACTCACTGGTAATTAAAGGCTTTACATTGACATAAGAAGAATTATAAGAATAAGCAATAGGATATGGCAAACATTAAGAAGAAGTACTCCGACAATGCACTGGCAATAGCCTACTAAGATTGTGCTCGTGGGCCACTAATCTCTGAAGTAGCTAAGCGTGCCACACATGAAATCAATAATGCTTAAACAATAATATACATAAGGAGAAGCTTCAATACTATACTGTATCTGCTGGTCGAGCAAAGTCTAGCTGGGATATCTAAGGTTAAGAGACAATGGCTGAGCAAGCGGCTCGTAGCCTAGCGAGGTCCTTAAGACTGTGCGGCCAAATTACGGTAATTGACGGGATGCTCTCTTGAGAGATCCAGATCACTAGTATCTGGTTCTCTCCTGGCGATCCTCTCAAAGTCAAGCAAATGAGATAGCACAGTGTTGGGTGGCACAGGCAAAAGCCCTCACTCGCAACACAGTGCTAAACTCCCACGGTACACAGTCAGAAAGACCACCTAGGCGTTCCACGTCTCCGTTGCAATTGTACTGGTTCAACCGCAACCTAGTACTCATAGGAAATCACAACTCAGAAACCCTATCCCAGTCTAGCATTGCCTAAACCAGCAGAAAACAGGAACATGAATAATCGCACACAGGGAAATGCATATACGAGTGCAACAAACATCAATCAATCCTATTCTAGTTAACCCTTCCAAAAATAGGCTATCTAACAGGCACTTATCTCGTGAGAACTCAAGCGATAATACTTTGGCTGACTAAATCTGCACCAAAGGGGTCATGGAGGTTAAACAGGGACGAGAAGAGAAGAAGATAGGCTGTTCAGAGAGTAGAGAAAGTTCACATCAGTCGGAAGAATATGGATAGTTGCAAGGGATATGAGAAGTCGCTTTGCCTGATGAGTTCTGAAGAAATGGTGGCAAGAACCTCTCTTTTTATACTCGGCCCTCTAGCGGCATATCTCAAACTACTTAAGGACCGCCCACTGGCAATCATGACGTCATATTCTCTCTCAATCTGGGATCGACAAAGAACTTCCCACGCGCTGAAAGGGAGGAAGGGAGGAGGGAGGAGGGAATTAGACCTATCTGCCCGCGTGGCGCACTCACTGGTCCCCGTTACGTAATATCTCTCTCTCTCTCCTCTCATCATTACATATAAGTCCCACACACAATACTTATAACTAATGATATAAAATAGAACTCGTTGACTCAGATGAAAACAAAATACATAATGATAATACTTATAGTACAACGGTTCACATAAACTGAGTTAGGAAACTCTACACAGACTACAGCCAAAGTTCCTGCCCTGACGATCCTAGCGAGGGTGGGGCCTGACTGGGCGTTCTGTACAGCATGCTCATACTCGACATGCGTCACACCCACAAAGCATGAGAGTTACAAATATTGAGAATATATCACAAATACACGTGAGCCACTAAATGTTTCTAGTCTCTCAGTGGGGATCGAACCATCGACCATCAGAACGATAGCCGACGCTTAATCAATTACACCATGGCAGTCTAAAAGACACTCAGCCTTCTATCCTATTTATGTTAGGGAGAAGGGAAACCCACTAGGCGAATATATTTCAATTCAAACCTAGTTGTAGGATCCATATTTCCAGAATACCATACACGGATTTTTGAGTGTCCCGACGCAACTCGGGTTGAAATTGATTTAATTTAATTCTAACCCACAAAGCATGAGAGTTACAAATATTGAGAATATATCACAAATACACGTGAGCCACTAAATGTTTCTAGTCTCTCAGTGGGGATCGAACCATCGACCATCAGAACGACAGCCGACGCTTAATCAATTACACCACGGCAGTCTAAAAGACACTCAGCCTTCTATCCTATTTATGTTAGGGAGAAGGGAAACCCACTAGGCGAATATATTTCAATTCAAACCTAGTTGTAGGTTCCATATTTCCAGAATACCATACACGGATTTTTGAGTGTCCCGACGCAACTCGGGTTGAAATTGATTTCGTTTAATTCTAACCCACAAAGCATGAGAGTTACAAATATTGAGAATATATCACAAATACACGTGAGCCACTAAATGTTTCTAGTCTCTCAGTGGGGATCGAACCATCGACCATCAGAACGATAGCCGACGCTTAATCAATTACACCACGGCAGTCTAAAAGACACTCAGCCTTCTATCCTATTTATGTTAGGGAGAAGGGAAACCCACTAGGCGAATATATTTCAATTCAAACCTAGTTGTAGGATCCATATTTCCAGAATACCATACACGGATTTTTGAGTGTCCCGACGCAACTCGGGTTGAAATTGATTTCATTTAATTCTAACCCACAAAGCATGAGAGTTACAATATTGAGAATATATCACAAATACACGTGAGCCACTAAATGTTTCTAGTCTCTCAGTGGGGATCGAACCATCGACCATCAGAACGATAGCCAACGCTTAATCAATTACACCACGGCAGTCTAAAAGACACTCAGCCTTCTATCCTATTTATGTTAGGGAGAAGGGAAACCCACTAGACGAACATATTTCAATTCAAACCTAGATGTAGGATCCATATTTCCAGAATACCATACACGGATTTTTGAGTGTCCCGACGCAACTCGGGTTGAAATTGATTTCATTTAATTCTAACCCACAAAGCATGAGAGTTACAAATATTGAGAATATATCACAAATACACGTGAGCCACTAAATGTTTCTAGTCTCTCAGTGGGAATCGAACCATCGACCATCAGAACGATAGCCGACGCTTAATCAATTACACCACGGCAGTCTAAAAGACACTCTGCCTTCTATCCTATTTATGTTAGGGAGAAGGGAAACCCACTAGGCGAATATATTTCAATTCAAACCTAGTTGTAGGATCCATATTTCCAGAATACCATACACAGATTTTTGAGTGTCCCGACCAACTCGGGTTGAAATTGATTTCATTTAATTCTAACCCACAAAGCATGAGAGTTACAAATATTGAGAATATATCACAAATACACGTGAGCCACTAAATGTTTCTAGTCTCTCAGTGGGGATCGAACCATCGACCATCAGAACGATAGCCGACGCTTAATCAATTACACCACGGCAGTCTAAAAGACACTCAGCCTTCTATCCTATTTATGTTAGGGAGAAGGGAAACCCACTAGGCGAATATATTTCAATTCAAACCTAGTTGTAGGATCCATATTTCCAGAATACCATACACGGATTTTTGAGTGTCCCGACGCAACTCGGGTTGAAATTGATTTCATTTAATTCTAACCCACAAAGCATGAGAGTTACAAATATTGAGAATATATCACAAATACACGTGAGCCACTAAATGTTTCTAGTCTCTCAGTGGGGATCGAACCATCGACCATCAGAACGATAGCCGACGCTTAATCAATTACACCACGGCAGTCTAAAAGACACTCAGCCTTCTATCCTATTTATGTTAGGGAGAAGGGAAACCCACTAGGCGAATATATTTCAATTCAAACCTAGTTGTAGGATCCATATTTCCAGAATACCATACACGGATTTTTGAGTGTCCCGACGCAACTCGGGTTGAAATTGATTTAATTTAATTCTAACCCACAAAGCATGAGAGTTACAAATATTGAGAATATATCACAAATACACGTGAGCCACTAAATGTTTCTAGTCTCTCAGTGGGGATCG
This sequence comes from Lithodes maja, assembly GCA_037953745.1. NCBI lineage: Eukaryota > Metazoa > Arthropoda > Malacostraca > Decapoda > Lithodidae > Lithodes > Lithodes maja. The sequence continues at coordinate 28,365 of JBAKBP010020154.1, forward strand.
AACCATCGACCATCAGAACGACAGCCGACGCTTAATCAATTACACCACGGCAGTCTAAAAGACACTCAGCCTTCTATCCTATTTATGTTAGGGAGAAGGGAAACCCACTAGGCGAATATATTTCAATTCAAACCTAGTTGTAGGATCCATATTTCCAGAATACCATACACAGATTTGTTAGTGTCCCGACGCAACTCGGGTTGAAATTGATTTCATTTAATTCTAACCCACAAAGCATGAGAGTTACAAATATTGAGAATATATCACAAATACACGTGAGCCACTAAATGTTTCTAGTCTCTCAGTGGGGATCGAACCCTCGACCATCAGAACGATAGCCGCCGCTTAATCAATTACACCACGGCAGTCTAAAAGACACTCAGCCTTCTATCCTATTTATGTTAGGGAGAAGGGAAACCCACTATGCGAATATATTTCAATTCAAACCTAGTTGTAGGATCCATATTTCCAGAATACCATACACGGATTTTTGAGTGTCCCGACGCAACTCGGGTTGAAATTGATTTCATTTAATTCTAACCCACAAAGCATGAGAGTTACAAATATTGAGAATATATCACAAATACACGTGAGCCACTAAATGTTTCTAGTCTCTCAGTGGGGATCGAACCATCGACCATCAGAACGACAGCCGACGCTTAATCAATTACACCACGGCAGTCTAAAAGACACTCAGCCTTCTATCCTATTTATGTTAGGGAGAAGGGAAACCCACTAGGCGAATATATTTCAATTCAAACCTAGTTGTAGGATCCATATTTCCAGAATACCATACACAGATTTGTTAGTGTCCCGACGCAACTCGGGTTGAAATTGATTTCATGTAATTCTAACCCACAAAGCATGAGAGTTACAAATATTGAGAATATATCACAAATACACGTGAGCCACTAAATGTTTCTAGTCTCTCAGTGGGGATCAAACCCTCGACCATCAGAACGATAGCCGACGCTTAATCAATTACACCACGGCAGTCTAAAAGACACTCGGCCTTCTATCCTATTTATGTTAGGGAGAAGGGAAACCCACTAGGCGAATATATTTCAATTCAAACTTAGTTGTAGGATCCATATTTCCAGAATACCATACACGGATTTTTGAGTGTCCCGACGCAACTCGGGTTGAAATTGATTTCATTTAATTCTAACCCACAAAGCATGAGAGTTACAAATATTGAGAATATATCACAAATACACGTGAGCCACTAAATGTTTCTAGTCTCTCAGTGGGGATCGAACCATCGACCATCAGAACGATAGCCGACGCTTAATCAATTACACCACGGCAGTCTAAAAGACACTCAGCCTTCTATCCTATTTATGTTAGGGAGAAGGGAAACCCACTAGGCGAATATATTTCAATTCAAACCTAGTTGTAGGATCCATATTTCCAGAATACCATACACGGATTTTTGAGTGTCCCGACGCAACTCGGGTTGAAATTGATTTCATTTAATTCTAACCCACAAAGCATGAGAGTTACAAATATTGAGAATATATCACAAATACACGTGAGCCACTAAATGTTTCTAGCCTCTCAGTGGGGATCGAACCATCGACCATCAGAACGATAGCCGACGCTTAATCAATTACACCACGGCAGTCTAAAAGACACTCAGCCTTCTATCCTATTTATGTTAGGGAGAAGGGAAACCCACTAGGCGAATATATTTCAATTCAAACCTAGTTGTAGGATCCATATTTCCAGAATACCATACACAGATTTTTTAGTGTCCCGACCAACTCGGGTTGAAATTGATTTCATTTAATTCTAACCCACAAAGCATGAGAGTTACAAATATTGAGAATATATCACAAATACACGTGAGCCACTAAATGTTTCTAGTCTCTCAGTGGGGATCGAACCATCGACCATCAGAACGATAGCCGACGCTTAATCAATTACACCACGGCAGTCTAAAAGACACTCAGCCTTCTATCCTATTTATGTTAGGGAGAAGGGAAACCCACTAGGCGAATATATTTCAATTCAAACCTAGTTGTAGGATCCATATTTCCAGAATACCATACACGGATTTTTGAGTGTCCCGACGCAACTCGGGTTGAAATTGATTTCATTTAATTCTAACCCACAAAGCATGAGAGTTACAAATATTGAGAATATATCACAAATACACGTGAGCCACTAAATGTTTCTAGTCTCTCAGTGGGGATCGAACCATCGACCATCAGAACGATAGCCGACGCTTAATCAATTACACCACGGCAGTCTAAAAGACACTCAGCCTTCTATCCTATTAATTATGTTAGGGAGAATGGAAACCCACTATGCGAATATATTTCAATTCAAACCTAGTTGTAGGATCCATATTTCCAGAATACCATACACGGATTTTTGAGTGTCCCGACGCAACTCGGGTTGAAATTGATTTCATTTAATTCTAACCCACAAAGCATGAGAGTTACAAATATTGAGAATATATCACAAATACACGTGAGCCACTAAATGTTTCTAGTCTCTCAGTGGGGATCGAACCATCGACCATCAGAACGACAGCCGACGCTTAATCAATTACACCACGGCAGTCTAAAAGACACTCAGCCTTCTATCCTATTTATGTTAGGGAGATGGGAAACCCACTAGGCGAATATATTTCAATTCAAACCTAGTTGTAGGATCCATATTTCCAGAATACCATACACAGATTTGTTAGTGTCCCGACGCAACTCGAGTTGAAATTGATTTCATTTAATTCTAACCCACAAAGCATGAGAGTTACAAATATTGAGAATATATCACAAATACACGTGAGCCACTAAATGTTTCTAGTCTCTCAGTGGGGATCGAACCCTCGACCATCAGAACGATAGCCGCCGCTTAATCAATTACACCACGGCAGTCTAAAAGACACTCAGCCTTCTATCCTATTTATGTTAGGGAGAAGGGAAACCCACTATGCGAATATATTTCAATTCAAACCTAGTTGTAGGATCCATATTTCCAGAATACCATACACGGATTTTAGAATGTCCCGACGCAACTCGGGTTGAAATTGATTTCATTTAATTCTAACCCACAAAGCATGAGAGTTACAAATATTGAGAATATATCACAAATACACGTGAGCCACTAAATGTTTCTAGTCTCTCAGTGGGGATCGAACCATCGACCATCAGAACGATAGCCGACGCTTAATCAATTACACCACGGCAGTCTAAAAGACACTCGGCCTTCTATCCTATTTATGTTAGGGAGAAGGGAAACCCACTAGGCGAATATATTTCAATTCAAACTTAGTTGTAGGATCCATATTTCCAGAATACCATACACGGATTTTTGAGTGTCCCGACGCAACTCGGGTTGAAATTGATTTCATTTAATTCTAACCCACAAAGCATGAGAGTTACAAATATTGAGAATATATCACAAATACACGTGAGCCACTAAATGTTTCTAGTCTCTCAGTGGGGATCGAACCATCGACCATCAGAACGATAGCCGACGCTTAATCAATTACACCACGGCAGTCTAAAAGACACTCAGCCTTCTATCCTATTTATGTTAGGGAGAAGGGAAACCCACTAGGCGAATATATTTCAATTCAAACCTAGTTGTAGGATCCATATTTCCAGAATACCATACACGGATTTTTGAGTGTCCCGACGCAACTCGGGTTGAAATTGATTTCATTTAATTCTAACCCACAAAGCATGAGAGTTACAAATATTGAGAATATATCACAAATACACGTGAGCCACTAAATGTTTCTAGTCTCTCAGTGGGGATCGAACCATCGACCATCAGAACGATAGCCGACGCTTAATCAATTACACCACGGCAGTCTAAAAGACACTCAGCCTTCTATCCTATTTATGTTAGGGAGAAGGGAAACCCACTAGGCGAATATATTTCAATTCAAACCTAGTTGTAGGATCCATATTTCCAGAATACCATACACGGATTTTTGAGTGTCCCGACGCAACTCGGGTTGAAATTGATTTCATTTAATTCTAACCCACAAAGCATGAGAGTTACAAATATTGAGAATATATCACAAATACACGTGAGCCACTAAATGTTTCTAGTCTCTCAGTGGGGATCGAACCATCGACCATCAGAACGATAGCCGACGCTTAATCAATTACACCACGGCAGTCTAAAAGACACTCAGCCTTCTATCCTATTTATGTTAGGGAGAAGGGAAACCCACTAGGCGAATATATTTCAATTCAAACCTAGTTGTAGGATCCATATTTCCAGAATACCATACACGGATTTTTGAGTGTCCCGACGCAACTCGGGTTGAAATTGATTTCATTTAATTCTAACCCACAAAGTATGAGAGTTGCAATTATTGAGAATATATCACAAATACATGTGAGCCACTAAATGTTTCTAGTCTCTCAGTGGGGATCGAACCATCGACCATCAGAACGATAGCCGACGCTTAATCAATTACACCACGGCAGTCTAAAAGACACTCAGCCTTCTATCCTATTTATGCTAGGGAGAAGGGAAACCCACTAGGCGAATATATTTCAATTCAAACCTAGTTGTAGGATCCATATTTCCAGAATACCATACACGGATTTTTGAGTGTCCCGACGCAACTCGGGTTGAAATTTATTTCATTTAATTCTAACCCACAAAGCATGAGAGTTACAAATATTGAGAATATATCACAAATACACGTGAGCCACTAAATGTTTCTAGTCTCTCAGTGGGAATCGAACCATCGACCATCAGAACGATAGCCGACGCTTAATCAATTACACCACGGCAGTCTAAAAGACACTCAGCCTTCTATCCTATTTATGTTAGGGAGAAGGGAAACCCACTAGGCGAATATATTTCAATTCAAACCTAGTTGTAGGATCCATATTTCCAGAATACCATACACAGATTTTTGAGTGTCCCGACCAACTCGGGTTGAAATTGATTTCATTTAATTCTAACCCACAAAGCATGAGAGTTACAAATATTGAGAATATATCACAAATACACGTGAGCCACTAAATGTTTCTAGTCTCTCAGTGGGGATCGAACCATCGACCATCAGAACGATAGCCGACGCTTAATCAATTACACCACGGCAGTCTAAAAGACACTCAGCCTTCTATCCTATTTATGTTAGGGAGAAGGGAGACCTACTAGGCGAATATATTTCAATTAAAACCTAGTTGTAGGATCCATATTTCCAGAATACCATACACGGATTTTTGAGTGTCCCGACGCAACTCGGGTTGAAATTGATTTCATTTAATTCTAACCCACAAAGCATGAGAGTTACAAATATTGAGAATATATCACAAATACACGTGAGCCACTAAATGTTTCTAGTCTCTCAGTGGGGATCGAACCATCGACCATCAGAACGATAGCCGACGCTTAATCAATTACACCACGGCAGTCTAAAAGACACTCAGCCTTCTATCCTATTTATGTTAGGGAGAAGGGAAACCCACTAGGCGAATATATTTCAATTCAAACCTAGTTGTAGGATCCATATTTCCAGAATACCATACACAGATTTTTTAGTGTCCCGACCAACTCGGGTTGAAATTGATTTCATTTAATTCTAACCCACAAAGCATGAGAGTTACAAATATTGAGAATATATCACAAATACATGTGAGCCACTAAATGTTTCTAGTCTCTCAGTGGGGATCGAACCATCGACCATCAGAACGATAGCCGACGCTTAATCAATTACACCACGGCAGTCTAAAAGACACTCAGCCTTCTATCCTATTTATGTTAGGGAGAAGGGAAACCCACTAGGCGAATATATTTCAATTCAAACCTAGTTGTAGGATCCATATTTCCAGAATACCATACACGGATTTTTGAGTGTCCCGACGCAACTCGGGTTGAAATTGATTTAATTTAATTCTAACCCTCAAAGCATGAGAGTTACAAATATTGAGAATATATCACAAATACACGTGAGCCACTAAATGTTTCTAGTCTCTCAGTGAGGATCGAACCATCGACCATCAGAACGATAGCCGACGCTTAATCAATTACACCACGGCAGTCTAAAAGACACTCGGCCTTCTATCCTATTTATGTTAGGGAGAAGGGAAACCCACTAGGCGAATATATTTCAATTCAAACCTAGTTGTAGGATCCATATTTCCAGAATACCATACACGGATTTTTGAGTGTCCCGACGCAACTCGGGTTGAAATTGATTTCATTTAATTCTAACCCACAAAGCATGAGAGTTACAAATATTGAGAATATATCACAAATACACGTGAGCCACTAAATGTTTCTAGTCTCTCAGTGGGGATCGAACCATCGACCATCAGAACGATAGCCGACGCTTAATCAATTACACCACGGCAGTCTAAAAGACACTCAGCCTTCTATCCTATTTATGTTAGGGAGAAGGGAAACCCACTAGGCGAATATATTTCAATTCAGACCTAGTTGTAGGATCCATATTTCCAGAATACCATACACAGATTTTTGAGTGTCCCGACGCAACTCGGGTTGAAATTGATTTCATTTAATTCTAACCCACAAAGCATGAGAGTTACAAATATTGAGAATATATCACAAATACACGTGAGCCACTAAATGTTTCTAGTCTCTCAGTGGGGATCGAACCATCGACCATCAGAACGATAGCCGACGCTTAATCAATTTCCCGACGCAACCCGAGTTGCGTCGGGACACTCAAAAATCCATGTATGGTATTCTGGAAATATGGATCCTACAACTTGGTTTGAATTGAAATATATTCGCCTAGTGGGTTTCCCTTCTCCCTAACATAAATAGGATAGAAGGCTGAGTGTCTTTTAGACTGCAGTGGTGTAATTGATTAAGCGTCGGCTATCGTTCTGATGGTCGATGGTTCGATCCCCACTGAGAGACTAGAACATATATATATAATATATATATATATATATATATTTGTTTTGACAGAAAACTAAAACTTTACATTTTTCGATAGAAAAATGTGTCCTGCTAAGCCTGATTTCTCCATACAATGCAGGCTCGCTATCGCTCGCCAGGAAGATATCGACACCTGGATGGGGATAAACGTCTTAATACAGTTGGCTGAATGGGGCCGAATGGATACAAGCCAGGGAAAGAGAGAAAAGGAGATACATATTAAACAAACCTGTGACCCCCCTTAAGGAACCTGATCAAGTGCCATATTTAATTAGCTCAAACTGTTTGGAAATATTAAATTGAAACAAGTGGTTGAATTGTGTTGAATAATCAGGGTTGGACTTGGTGCTGGTGTCAAACTGGAATAAGCATTTGGCCAGCACCTAGTGTCCGGCTATAAAGAAGTTCAACCTGTTTCCATGCATACAAGGAACTGGAGTTCTAGCAGAGAGGCTCCAGTCCTGACAATAATCTTGACTTACAGTGTGCTGGCTTAATAATTGTGACGCTTCTGCATAGTAGCCACGTGCGGGCATGCGCGCGCATCGCCTGCCCAGCCGTTTAGAGACCGGCTGGTGGCAGCCAGCCGGCCGTCTTTTCCTTAGTGTATATCCTACGACAATGTAACTAATGTCTGGGATATTCTTATGTTGTTTCACAGCTTGTAGCTGCCCTTATTCTTAACCAACGCATCTTAGTATATTTTATTCTCGATAGTCGATTGTTTCATTATAATATATAAGATGTAAGTCTAGTGAGAGTGGGAGGAGACGAGCGGGAGAGAGAGACCGGCTGGGGGACGTTGCTTCGTGCGGAGAGTCTAGCTTGGGACGAGCCTGATGTTGCCATATGCATTTGATTGCAACGTTAGGCTTAGTTTCGACTCACGCACGGGGTAGACAATTTTGACCCAGCAACTGTGTTGAGTGTTGCCAAGCCTGGGATGTATTCGGCATGCCTAGGGCGGGGTCCAGACAGATTCAAGACTCAGAGCTCACCTCACTGTCCTACCCTTCGGACCCCCTTGATATCTATCCCTCTCAACCCCACTTAGAAACTTTCTCTCTTACTTTGCATACCTTCTTTCCACTACTTCACCAATCTATTTAATTATCCCATCCCCTTGATAGACCTTATATCTATTATTGTATTAACGACGAGCTCTCAGATAATTAGATAGGATTTTGGGCCTTATGCAGAGACGTAATTGTTAATGAGACCTAGGAAGCTTTTTTGTTGTCTCATATTTGGTGGTTTCATGCTTGCTAGTGTGTTCTTGTGTCAGGTTGGCAGGGGCTAGACCGGAGGGGAGGCTTTTTGCGATCCTTTAAGTAAAGTCTGCTGGTGCGAGTCCTGTGGACCCGCACGACTTTACTAGGATACCCGTGGGAGTCTGGGGGCGTTTTCTTGTCTGTGTCCCTGTGTGTCTAGTGTTGTGTTGTGTGAGGGCCCTTGCCTAGTCCACTCAGCACTGCGCTAGCACGTCTTGCTTTTGTTTTAGGGTCGCCAGGAGAGAGTCAGATACTTGCGATCTGAGTCTCTCAAGAGAGCACCCTTTCAATTAGAGTAATTTGGCGCACAGACTTGGGAACGTCCCTAGGCTAGAGCAGGTGGCTCAGCCCGGGTATCCGAAGCCTATATCCTTCCAGCTAGACCTCTGCCACCTGGCAGATTAACAGCTAGGGGTTTATTATTTCTGTATGCTTGTTATTGTGCCACCGTTTACCGTTTTTGTGAGCATTGTGAGTCAGGGTGTGGCTTAGAGACTCTGTCCGAGCAGGCTTGCCTGACTAAGAGTGAGAAGCACACCTGTATGTGGTTATGTTGCGAGTTGCTGCCTTTATTTAATTATACCTATGCCATTATACACTGTATGGCCTATCACTAGTATTTATTCCTGCTTATGAGTTAAGAGTTCTCTAAATCCGTAACGTATTTTCTTTGCTAAGCATCAGATCCTACAGTAGCCGCATGCAGTTTAGAAACCCGCATCTTGTCTACCTGTACGATGTTTTGAGGACTGTTTGCTTTCACCTTCTTTCACGCAGGGGTGATTAGTTGTATTAATTAACGTAACGTTAAATGTACTTTCTTCTAGTTTGTTATTAAATTGTTTCTGCAATTTAATTCCGTTATCTATCTTTTCCATGAAGCTTTAAGTCAACATAATTGTGTGATCTTTTATATAGCCTGCTTGACTATCAGCAGTCTATAGTGCGTGCACCCTGTAACCGAGTCATAGGATACCTTGTTGTCCAGGCAGGACTCTTGACGGTTTAGGGTGGTTTGTTGCCTGGGTTTATAGATAAGGGTTGGATCTAGCGTTTTCCGTTGTTGCTTGTTGCCGCATACCTAGTCCAATAGAAAGAGCCCAGTGTTTATATATCCCAGGACGTAACAAATGGCGACCTTGCATAGGATTTACTGAACAGAGGAATATAGTGGTCATTTGTTTTGAGATTCCTTATGATTAAAGGAATACAGTGGACATAGAGTTTTTTTTTTTGGAGCAACCAATATAACACATTAAAGACTTTAAATAACATTTGTATATACATACTTGCATAGGAGATAAGGCACATTCTATAACCGTGATAATTACTGCAGTACACAAACATGTCTAATATATCAGAACACCGTGATGGGTCAGGTCACGATACGGGCTCGGAGGGAGAAAGACCTGTGGAGTGGCTAGTCGATAGCGAGGAGGGTGCTAGAAGATTTTTAGAGGTGCCCCTTACCGCTGCCAGGGTGTTGAAGCTGAATAAGTATGGCTTAAAGTGTGTGGCAGGTCTTCAGGGTCACCAGGGTTTAAGTGGCATGAGGAAAGATCAGCTGAGGACTTTGATATTGGGTTTAGAAGGGAGAGACCTGGGTGGAGAGGCGACTTGGGGCCCCGGTCCCCAGCCCCCCCCTCCACTCTACCCCCGTATCAAACGTCAGGGTGCCTGAATTTAGAACATACCCCCAAGTTGATGGTCAATGGCAGCGTGGAATTCAATCACAGGGACCCTCCCCATTAAATGCACCTTCCCCTCCTCAAGGGTTGACTCCAGATTTGTTGTTTCGGCTTGAGATGGCCAAGGTTGAGGCCGCCGAAAGACAGGTTAGTGTGCAGGCTGAGGTTACTAGAGCTCAGGTTGAGGCCGCCGAGAGACAGGCTAGTGTGCAGGCTGAGGTTGCTAGAGCTCAGGCTGAGGCCGCAGAGAGAACAGCTATACGAGAGGCTGAACTGCAGGCAGAGTCTACTAGGTATCAGGCTGACAGGGAGCTGGAGAGATCTCGAGTGGAGGTAACAGGGCGAAATATTGGGGGAGGTAACAGACATCGGGACCAATCATTGTCGCACCTGCTTAAACTAGTTCCTGTGTTCGATGAATCATGTGTGACTGAGTTTTTTTATGCGATTTGAGTAGAAGTGTCAGGAACACCAGTGGCCTCAGGAAAAGTGGGCAGCATTAGTTTCATCAAGACTCCTAGGAAAGGGGCTAAAAGCGTATGATGCACTACCTTTAGAGTCCTGTGTAGTTTTTGATGAGCTAAAGAAGGCTGTGCTACGGGCCTATGAGTTACAACCAGAAACTTACCGCTTGAAGTTTCGGGGTGTTACTAAGGGCAAGGATAGTACCTTCCTAGAACACGCCCGGGACTTGTCTGATGCACTACGACATTGGCTGCGTTCTGAGAGGGCAGCTACTTTTGAGGAGTTGAGTGAGCTGGTTCTCTTGGAGCAGTTCTTTAAGTGCACAGGCGGGGACTTAAACATTAAATATAAAGGAAAACAATCCTAGAACTCTCCAGGGGGCAGCAGAAATGGCTGACCTCCGACTGTCATTAATTCGAGGGTGCGCAGCAGCAGCTAGGAGTGAGTCAGGTGCAAAGGATCGTACCCCTCCCCCTCCCAAGAATTTTGATACACATAAATACACAAAACCATCAAGCACTGACAATAAAACTGAACATAAACAAAATACCGTCCCGTATAAGAAGTCTAATGGTACCTCCCACTCCCAAGGGAAACCAAAGAGTAAAGAGTGCTTTGCATGTCACAAGGAGGGTCACTTTGCAAATGCTTGTCCGAACAAGCCACCAAACAAGGTTGTGTCATTGGCCCGCAGCATAGGGGTGTCGCCTATATCTTCTGAGTTTGCCAAGGGTAGTTCGTCAGAGGGTGGGACACAGCCTGTGTTCAAGAGTCCGGAAGGCTCGAACCCTGTCCGCGACGTCTTTGGGGGTCATAGAGGGCATGGTTTTGTGAGGTGGGCTGGCGAAAGACGAGGAGTTAAGCTATTGCGTGATACGGGGGCTTCTCAGACCTTGTTAAAGAACTTTACTGGTAGGCCGATTAACGCTGCTCGGGTGGTGGTAGTTCAGGGGATCAATGCTATGAAGTCCTACCCGCTGGTGCGGATGGAGCTGGAGGTGGGTGGTGTGGCGAAGGAGCTGGATGTAGGAATTGTAGAGAACTTGCCTGTTGGGGGCGTCGACCTCCTCCTCGGCAACGACTTTGCGGTGCCTGCTTCTAAGGTTTCACCCTTGGTTGTTGCCGAGAAGGCGGCCGACGTTAGTAGGGAGGAACAGGAGTGGGTTGAGAAGTGTAGCGTACAAACCGTGGTGTGTGTTGTGACGCGTTCTCAGACATCCGGAGCCTTGCAGCCACCACCTCAGTCTATCAAACCGCGGAGGAAAGGTCACAAGAAAACGGGAAGTGTTGGTCAATTGGAGAGTTTTGAGGCGGCAGTGTTTCTTGGTGACTCATTATTGGCACCTATGTTAGAGTCTGGAGAGGCCCCGGGGCCTGTCACTGCTAGTGCAGGTGCAGGGCAGGAAGAGACTCTGCGACAGCATTGTTATGCGCAGCGTGAGGAAAGGATGGCTCAGCGGGATATTGGAGGTGGAAATAAATGATTTAAGATGAACTTGGATAATCTCGCACCTGCTGATATATGTTCCTTGCAGCTGGAAGATTCTGAAGTCAGGGCGTGTGGTAATGGTGCTATCAAACTGGAGAGCAATGGGGATGCGCAGCCTGGTGATTTTTTCTTGTCCGAGCGGATCTTGTATCGGAGACATCAGGATCCCAAGAAAAAGTGGGATGGCAGGTCAGGATTAGTGGACCAGTTAGTAGTACCGAGGGTGTGCCATGAGAGCTTATTGAGATTAGCTCATGATGTGCCTTTGGCAGGGCACCTGGGGGCACGTAAGACGGAGGCAGCTCTGAGCAAGCTTTTCTGGTGGCCTGGGTTAAAGGCGAGTGTCGTGTCATGGGTGTCACAGTGTTACACTTGTCAAGTTGTTGGGAAACCCAATCAGGTCATCCCGAGAGCCCCGTTACAACCCATCCCTGTCATTGGGCCGCCCTTCAGCAAAGTAGTTATCGATATGGTTGGCCCATTGCCCCCCACTAGTACCGGCAATAAATTTTTACTAACTGTAATGGATGTAGCAACACGGTATCCAGATGCTTACCCCATGCGCAACGGGATGGCTAAGACTGTTGTCAAAAACCTACTTGTCTATTTCTCTCGTTATGGCTACCCTCAGGAGATCCAGTCTGATTAGGGATCCAATTTTACTTCTGCTCTGTTTAAGCAGACCATGCAGCAACATGGGATAGTGCCTGTGGTGTCATCTGCCTACCATCCCGAGAGTCAGGGTGTTTTGGAAAGGTGGCACTCGACTCTCAAGAGTATGTTGCGGTGTTATTGCATGGAAAATGGGAAGGACTGGGATCTAGGTCTCCCATACGTTTTATTTGCTGCGAGAGAAGTACCTGGGGAGAGCTTGGGATTTAGCCCGAACGAGTTGGTTTTTGGACACAGGGTCAGGGGGCCCCTCCACATAGTCAAGGAGATCTGGGAGGGAGTCACAAAGCCATGCTCGCTTCTAAAGTATGTAGTTGAAAGCTGTGAGAGAATGCTAAACAGCTTGGAGGTAGCATGTCGGAACCTTAAGAGTTCACAAGCTCAGATGAAGGACAGATACGACCAGAAGGTGAAGCTGAGGGAGTTTGAAGTAGATCAGGAGGTACTGATACTACTGCCTCTGGTGGGACACCCCTTGTCTGCCAAGTATTCTGGTCCGTATCGGGTTGTAAGGAAGGTTTCTGATCTAGACTATTTAGTAGCTACTCCTGATCGTAAGAAAAAGAACCAACTTTGCCATGCAAATCTGATGAAAGAGTATGTGAGGCGCCCCTCCGAGCCTCTCACTGTCCCGGTGTTGATCTGCAGCGATCGTGGTGGAGAAGGAGGAAGGGACAGTCAAGCTGCGGGGGAGGATAATTGGGATTGTCATGTTTCCGCGGATCAGTGGGCGGAGAATTCTAGACAAGTGGCTGACGAGTTGATATTGCACCTGCCTGAGCAACAGCGTGTAGCTGTGCAGCACTTGTTTGATTCAAACCCAGCTGTTTTCCCGGAGCATCCTGGCCTCACTACTCAAGGGGTGCACGATGTTGATGTTGGGGACCACCCGCCCTTTAAATCAGTGCCATACCGTGTTCCCCCTATTAAATTACCAGCACTTAGGGAAGAGCTGGATTATATGCTGAAACGTGGGCTGATTTCTGAGCAGGGCTCTCAGAATGGAATATTGGAATTACCTAGTAATATGTGGAAAATTACCTTAAATCGTAAGATTTTACCTCAGATTTCAATTGAAATTACTCCAGAATTACCTTGTCTAAAATAGTACATTATTTGTAATTTTGTCCTATAACTAGCTATACATTAGTATTTAAGTGTGATTAATCTCTGTTTTACCCTATAGTAAACTACCAGTAAGGTGACAAATAAGTTTAATGGCTCTGTTTAATTTTACAATGCAATTTTTCAGTAGTTATACTAGTATATTTTCAGTTTAAAATACATGGGAGATACCTCAAAATAATTAAACTTGGAAAATGTAATTTAGTTCAAGGAAAATACCTTTTGAAAATGGGAATGACATTTAAGTAGGCCTATATGGGAGTTATTAAACATAGTAATGGAAATATTGTGAATAATTTAGGAATTGGTTCATAATGTACATATACGAGATATTAAAATATGTTCTTAGTAATATTACTACACAGATTACTTACATTATATACAATTGAGCAAGTTTCTGCTGGTTGCATCAGTGTTTGGCTGGGATGTGCAACTGCATCCCTCATACTTACAACAAAATAAGCAAAAATTAGGAGGATGCTACCAAACCGGTAAACCCTAATATCGAACGAAGACAAAATAATTGATGTCTAGTTTGTGATAAAGGATTAAATCCCATTCAATATCAGAAAGATCACTGTATGTTTCTGCTTATTTCGTTTATGAAGGTATAGGCTACAGTGAGGTCTCATGTAAGTAAGGTTTAATATGGCCGTATAATCTCGACGAAAAGACCTTGACAATGATTCTTGAAATTACTTGGAACTAACAGTAAACTATTAGTATCTGAAACATATGAGACAACATATATAATTATGTATGTAGTGTAGGCCTACACACACCTCTTGAATGAATATTCAGCAAAAATGAAGGCCGCTCTGTTGCTGCTTTCCTTATCCTCCTAAATGTCTCTAACTAGCTCATATCCGCGTGTCGCCAGTCAGACTGTGACTCTGACTGGCGGCACGAGGACAGGAGTTGATGTAAACTCCTTGAAAACCAACATCCAGCCCAGCCACGTATCATACAGGTACTGAATGACACACAATGTACAGACGCGAAGTGATCGGGCAAGGTTGTCAAGTAGCCTACTCTAATAATTATTTGATATTTGTCTACTTATTTGGTATTACAAATGGCTATTAATGACCACAACTTAAAGATTTACCTTGGATTTTGTCAGAATTACCTGGTAGATACTTGAATTACTTCAGAATTACCTCAAAAATTCCATTACCTCAGAATTACTTTCAATGAGGTGAGATTACGCTAATCTGAGGTAATTACCTTAAAATGAGAGC
>JBAKBP010020155.1:0-43198 GCA_037953745.1 Lithodes maja
AGGTAGGATGTTAGGGATATGTGGGAGAGGTAGGGTGTTAGGGATATGTGGGAGAGGTAGGATGTTAGGGATATGTGGGGGAGGTAGGATGTTAGGGATATGTGGGAGAGGTAGGGTGTTAGGGATATGTGGGAGAGGTAGGATGTTAGGGATATGTGGGAAAGGTAGGGTGTTAGGGATATGTGGGGGAGGTAGGGTGTTAGGGATATGTGTGAGAGGTAGGGATATGTGTGAGAGGTAGGGATATGTGGGAGAGGTAGGGATATGTGGGAGAGGTAGGGTGTTAGGGATATGTGGGAGAGGGAGGGTGTTAGGGATATGTGGGAGAGGTAGGGTGTTAGGGATATGTGGGAGAGGTAGGGTGTTAGGGATATGTGGGAGAGGTAGGACGTTAGGGATATGTGGGAGAGGTAGGATGTTAGGGATATGTGGGAGAGGTAGGGTGTTAGGGATATGTGGTGGAGGTAGGGTGTTAGGGATATGTGGGAGAGGTAGGGTGTTAGGGATATGTGGGAGAGGTAGGATGTTAGGGATATGTGGGAGAGGTAGGGTGTTAGGGATATGTGGGGGAGGTAGGATGTTAGGGATATGTGGGAGAGGTAGGATGTTAGGGATATGTGGGAGAGGTAGGATGTTAGGGATATGTGGGAGAGGTAGGACGTTAGGGATATGTGGGAGAGGTAGGGTGTTAGGGATATGTGGGGGAGGTAGGACGTTAGGGATATGTGGGAGAGGTAGGGTGTTAGGGATATGTGGGAGAGGTAGGATGTTAGGGATAGGTGGGGGAGGTAGGGTGTTAGGGATATGTGGGAGAGGTAGAATGTTAGGGATAAGTGGGAGAGGTAGGGTGTTAGGGATATGTGGGAGAGGTAGGGATATGTGGGAGAGGTAGGGTGTTAAGGATATGTGGGAGAGGTAGGGTGTTAGGGATATGTGGGGGAGGTAGGATGTTAGGGATATGTGGGAGAGGTAGGACGTTAGGGATATGTGGGAGAGGTAGGATGTTAGGGATATGTGGGAGAGGTAGGGTGTTAGGGATATGTGGGAGAGGTAGGATGTTAGGAATATGTGGGAGAGGTAGGATGTTAGGGATATGTGGGAGAGGTAGGGTGTTAGGGATATGTGGGAGAGGTAGGATGTTAGGGATAAGTGGGAGAGGTAGGGTGTCAGGGATATGTGGGAGAGGTAGGGATATGTGGGAGAGGTAGGGATATGTGGGAGAGGTAGGGCTATGTGGGAGAGGTAGGGTGTTAGGGATATGTGGGAGAGGTAGGGTGTTAGGGATATGTGGGGGAGGTAGGATGTTAGGGATATGTGGGAGAGGTAGGGTGTTAGGGATATGTGGGAGAGGTAGGGTGTTAGGGATATGTGGGGGAGGTAGGATGTTAGGGATATGTGGGAGAGGTAGGGTGTTAGGGATATGTGGGGGAGGTAGGATGTTAGGGATATGTGGGAGAGGTAGGGTGTTAGGGATATGTGGGAGAGGTAGGGTGTTAGGGATATGTGGGGGAGGTAGGATGTTAGGGATATGTGGGAGAGGTAGGGTGTTAGGGATATGTGGGAGAGGTAGGATGTTAGGGATATGTGGGGGAGGTAGGGTGTTAGGGATATGTGGGAGAGGTAGGATGGTAGGGATATGTGGGGGAGGTAGGATGTTAGGGATATGTGGGGGAGGTAGGGTGTTAGGGATATGTGGGGGAGGTAGGATGTTAGGGATATGTGGGAGAGGTAGGGTGTTAGGGATATGTGGGAGAGGTAGGATGTTAGGGATATGTGGGAGAGGTAGGGTGTTAGGGATATGTGGGAGAGGTAGGATGTTAGGGATATGTGGGGGAGGTAGGATGTTAGGGATATGTGGGAGAGGTAGGGTGTTAGGGATATGTGGGAGAGGTAGGATGTTAGGGATATGTGGGAAAGGTAGGGTGTTAGGGATATGTGGGGGAAGTAGGGTGTTAGGGATATGTGGGAGAGGTAGGGTGTTAGGGATATGTGGGAGAGGGAGGGTGTTAGGGATATGTGGGAGAGGTAGGGTGTTAGGGATATGTGGGAGAGGTAGGGTGTTAGGGATATGTGGGAGAGGTAGGACGTTAGGGATATGTGGGAGAGGTAGGATGTTAGGGATATGTGGGAGAGGTAGGGTGTTAGGGATATGTGGTGGAGGTAGGGTGTTAGGGATATGTGGGAGAGGTAGGGTGTTTGGGATATGTGGGAGAGGTAGGATGTTAGGGATATGTGGGAGAGGTAGGGTGTTAGGGATATGTGGGGGAGGTAGGATGTTAGGGATATGTGGGAGAGGTAGGATGTTAGGGATATGTGGGAGAGGTAGGATGTTAGGGATATGTGGGAGAGGTAGGACGTTAGGGATATGTGGGAGAGGTAGGGTGTTAGGGATATGTGGGGGAGGTAGGACGTTAGGGATATGTGGGAGAGGTAGGGTGTTAGGGATATGTGGGAGAGGTAGGATGTTAGGGATAGGTGGGGGAGGTAGGGTGTTAGGGATATGTGGGGGAGGTAGGATGTTAGGGATATGTGGGGGAGGTAGGATGTTAGGGATATGTGGGAGAGGTAGGATGGTAGGGATATGTGGGGGAAGTAGGATGGTAGGGATATGTGGGGGAGGTAGGATGGTAGGGATATGTGGGGGCGGGAGGATGGTAGGGATATGTGGGGGAGGTAGGATGTTAGGGATATGTGGGATAGAGAAGGTGATGAAGATATGTTGGGGCAAGAGTGTTGGGATATGTGGAAGATAGGGTGTTGTGGATATGTGGGAGAAAGAGTGTGCTGGGATATGTGTGTGAGAGAGAGTGTGTGTGTGTGTGTGTGTGTGTGTGTGTGATGTTGATATGTAGAAGAATATGGGTGTTGGTTATATTGTATGGGAGAAGAGAGGTGGTAGGAATTAATATAAGAACATTGCTCTAGATCTCTCTGCATGGGGGCCTGAATGTCATTATTAGAATTACCTATTTTTTCTATTTGAGTTATCTGTAGATCGCTCACTAAATTCATACGTCCTACAATATGTCTGATTTGTTTGATTAATGGTTAAACATGGTCCATAGTGATCTTCCAAAATCTTACCAGGACTCATTAGCGTCTATTTAAGTGCCTAGTGCATGTATTGTTGGGGCTATTTATTCATATTTATATTTAATTTTGAGTTTCCTGGCTAGACCTCCTTCAAGCTTAAAAAACACCCCTTAGACCCCCTTTCAAGAAATATGTGTACATCTTTCGGTAGAATAATGTCCCGTTTTCGGCCGGTTCCTTAAAAAATTACAGGCTTGCTTTCGTTCGCCAGGAAAAAATCGACACCTAAATGGCACGAAAGGTCTTAATATTGACAAAGTAATGGGGCGAAAGGTCTCAAAATCGCCAAACTAGTGACCGAACGTTTTAAAATCGAAAAAACTAATGGATCTAAACATGAGGGAGAAGGGGGTCCAGTAAAAGCGAGTACCTCCCCCTTAAAGTCTTTACTATTTCTACTTGTTGATCTTGGATGGCCTCGTTTGGCAAATATAAGGCTTTGAATGGGCTTGGTTAACCATTTCAGTACCAGCGACGTGTGTTCTATTTTAGCTTAGCTATATTTGGACGATATTATGCAGCTTAGGAAGGATCTGTGGTAGTTAAAAGGGCTGTTTGAGATAGTTCGAAGCCTTATTATTGCTAGAGGTCCTTCCTAAGCTGAATAAAATCGTCTTACAGTTGCCAGAATATGATAAAAAGGACGTCCCTGGTACTGAATGGGTTAAGCACCTGCGTGTCAAGACATATATCACGTGACTAACACAGTGTCCTCATGTGTGAGTGTGTCTGTAGCCTGATCTTGCTAGGTATTCCTGTATCAAGGTTAATTGCTTGTGTAAATAACGACTAAAGAGCCTAAAACAAAACATGTGTGTGACTTCATTCTTCCCTACACCTGATTTGATTTAATACTAAAATAACAGAAACACAGCTTCTCCGACATTCTCCATCACCAAGCAATTCTTCTCCTCTGCCCACCACACTTCCAAGCCACAAGGGAACAAAACACAGTCCCATAAGATATGCCAGAGTCGCTGCCATCACCATAACACCTTCTCCAACACCAAGGAAGAATTTATTCAATCACGTGGACAATCCTGAACTGCCAAAGAGTAAGAAAAAACGAAAAGAAAGACGACACCGGAAAAGACACCATACTCAACAAAACTCCAAACGCCCGTCTACCTCTCAACCACACCACCGCCATGATGAAGAAACCGAGAAGGACTACTACCAGCCACACCAGAAGTCCCCCTCACACCGATGCCCTTATTGACCTCAAAGACATCACCCAGGACATCTCAGCCAAAGGTATGACCACTGCAGGAATTTCTAAGATCATCACTCAGTTGGATGGTTAATTTATCTATCACTGGATGATAAGTTAACAATAATATTGGGCCACCCCTTGTTTCGTTTTGGGAGTACATGATTAAGTGCACTGGTACTTAATTGTCTACCCCAATTAGTGTGTTTGTTGTTGTGGGTATCAACAAGAAAGCTTTATTAGACACTTCACTGGTTGTAACTAATATCCTTTCCTACCCCAACCACGGCGCTATTGTGGATAAAGAATGCTGCCATGGTAAGCGCTTTATCCGGGATAGACCAAACCAGGGCTCTGTGAGACACCGTCTACCCACAACGGCACTCATCAGGGAGTCCTTCCGAGATAGCAATATCTCGGAGAAGGCCACAATATATTCATCACCCCCGTTCTGAAAGACTCATATAAAGGTCAGAGCAGTTAAGATACGTTGCGTTATGGGTTATGGGTTGACGGGAGCAGGTGGTTAGATATAATTGGCATATCTTGGCCAGACCCCGTCATCTCAGGTATATTGGTAGTTATTCACCTTTCTATCCATATATTAGATAGGTTTATTACTACCAATTAACCTCTATAAATGTATATGATCATGGACATATTACTTATCCGATTTATACGTATAATTATAATCAGGAATGCTGAAAGCAGTAACAAGGAATAGGGTGGTCAGCATGAAAGTAACAAAAGTCCTTGCATGATAGTGTGGTAATCCCGACATTGACATAGGTTCAGCCATGTAAAATGTATGGGAAGCAAGAGAATGACTAAGAGAGTGTACGAGAGTGAGGTGGAAGGACAGAGAGGGAGATGCAGACCGAGAGTAAGGTGGAAGGATGGAGTTACCTTACACTACTCAATTAGTTTTCCTGAACGCCCCAGCTAGCAATCCCTCAAAAACAAACGTAATGCAACACTTATCTTCTGATCTAACTACTATTTCCAATTGGGGCAGAGAAAACCTTGTTGCCTTTAATGCTTCCAAAACCCAATTTCTTCATCTTACTACCCGTTCGGAACTCCCAGAGGACTATCCCTTACACTTTAACAATACAAAAATCAATCCTTCAACTTCTCTCAATATTCTCAGTCTTTTTTTTCTTCTGCTCTCACTTGGAAGGACCATATTACCAGTCTTGCTAAGGCAGCCTCCCAGAAACTGGGTGTGCTCAACTGCCTCAAGGGGTTCTTTACCCCTGCACAGCTCCTTGCTCTGTACAGGGATACATTGCATCCTTGTATTGAGTATATTGTTCACATGTGTGGGGAGGATCCTCTCACACCGCACTCCTAGATAAAGTAGAAAGGAATGCCTTTCGTATCATTAACTCCCGTCCAGTCACCAACTATCTGCAATCACTCTCTCTTCACCGCAATGTTACATATATCTCGCTATTCTATCGCTACTACAATAATCAATGTTTCTCAGAGCTTTCCAGTGTATACCACCTCCTCTACGTAGGGTACGTGGTACCCTTCTTGCAACATAATCCCACCCCTACTCTGTGCAACTCTCCAACCCAAGAGTGAAACGCTATTCTCAGACTTTCTTCTATTCAACTGCTGAGCTCTGGAACTCTCTCCCAGAATCAGTTTTTCCCTCTTCCTATGACTTAAATTGCTTCAAACTGCGTGTGTCCAGGCATTTTGGCTCGAACGTACGTCCCTTGATTTTGGCCTTGTCACTCTTTCAACTCTGGGGGAGGCACTCGATACAGGCAGTTCTGCCTTTTGTCTCCCTCACTCACATAGCAAAAATATATTGGCTATATACGTGAACGTGGTGTTGAATGGGAGGAGGGGCGTTGGCTAATGGGGGTCAGAGGTACATGGGGGCAATTGAATTCAACTTAGGATGGACCTAGGGAATTAACATTTATCTTTTTATTCTCAGAGTTCCTCAATAAACTGAATGAAATCGTCTAGTGATAGCCAGAATAAGGACCTTGGGGAATCAAATTGACTCATTTATTCTCATACTAAACTGAATAACATCGTTTAATGATACCCAGAATAAAAGAAGGAACATTTCTACTTAGTACCACCACGGGATCCAGATGGCGTTAGGTGTAATTGAAATATGACTAATTGATTAAGGGGAGATTTCTAGTTTGTTCCCTAGACCTCCATCAAGCTTAAAATTACACCCTCTAGACCCCCTTTCAAGATAAATTTGTACATTTTTCGGTAGAAAAATGTCCTAGCCTTAGGCCGGTTCCTCTTAAATTACAAGCTGGCTGTCGCTCGCCAGGAAAAAATCGACCCCTAAATGGCACAAAAGTTCTTAAAATTGACAGAAATGGGGCGAAAGTTATTAAAATCGCCAAACTAATGTAGCGAATATCTTAAAATTTCAAAATCAATGGGGCTAAACATGAAAGAGAAAGGAGTCATGAAAAAAATCCCTCAAGTGGAAATCTCCCCTTAACCTCTGAAGTGCGCACGGGGGTAAATGAAAACGTCCCCCTGTGCTGACGTATTTGAGGTTTTTCGTCACTAAAATATTCATTGTACCATTAATAGCATTAATAATTATCCATATGCGCCTATTATGGGTTGATTATAAAGGTATTAACCTGAAACAACAATAAAACGAGTGAAAACAGCGTTTGGATGGTCAAAATCGGAGATATAGCCCGCGAGTTGTATAATGTATGGGTGAGGCAAGCTACCTTCCCGCCAATTTTCCCCAAGGCCACTGCGACACAGTCGATCGATACTCTCTCTCTCTCTCTTGCACTCGATGGCCATCAGTGATGACAACACCCTGCTTGCAACTCGCTAATGTTAGCACGAAAATATACCTCAGAATAAGGGAATAATAGGGAAAATAGGTGATAACTGAGGAATAGGAGGAAAGTGGGGAAGGAGGGGAGGTAGAGGACTGAGATTTTGCATGGCCCAGGGGCCAAAAAAAAAATAAAAAAATAAAAAAATAAAAATAATTTTTTTTTTTTTTCGATGTAAAAAGTTGATTTTTAGTTTTACTTACTCCAGAGAGTCTTCCCGCAGTCCGCCGGGGGAACTCTTGTTACGGCTGGATCGGCAATACATATTCGGGATTCTTGATCGTAGGACAGAAATGGCTTATGTGACAACGACACGCTCGATTCCAGTCCCAAATACTATATGCTCCAGACAACAAAAGCACCAACGCCCTACAGAGTTATCGTCTATGGTAACGAGGTACCTTAACTCGGCGAAAGTGTACAACAGGGGTAGGCTATGAGGCTAAACTCCCTCAGACATTTATAGGGTTACGTTATTACTAAAGAAATGCAATACTCAAGAAACTACGTTAATATTAAGCCTCTAATAATGTAGAATAGAAGCAGGCTAAAGGTATGACAGTGAAATGCTAAATGACAAATGTACACGCCTACTTGAAAGCGCGTGCACTAGAATAACTGTCCCCTACTAACATGCACTAGCATGTAGCATACAAGATGTTCATGATCCAGTAGATACCTAATAATACACATGGAAGGAACATAAATAGTAGTCACTTATTGTAATAATGAATCTATACTTGGAATAACTAAAAGGTTGCAGGCAACAGTACTGCGCCGGTAGCCTACTACCGCATAGGCTACTTCGCTTCTCTCACTCTGTCTCCCCTCTGAGTCCGTATGCGCCCTACGCAATAGAACTCCGGAAACAGCAGCAAAACGACAGTGCAGTTAATTGATACATGAAAGTATTAATAGTGTTGTCTAGTGTGTGAGTAATGTGTATTGTAAAGTGTTACATACATAAACTTAAAGAGAGCTGCAATGCATAGTAAAATAAAGATACAACCCACTCATCATCCCCATGTGTTCTAGCTAGCAGGCCAAGTCACAGGAACAACGAGTCCCAGCACCGAAAGCGAGAACCCAGGAAAAGACTGCAGAGAACACAAGGACAGATAAATTACGTTACTCTACTATACCGGCACTACGAGCGAGCTGTAGTCTCTGGTACTACACTCGCTCCTGGCTCGGTAGGCAAATCAAGGCTAAGTCCTCGCCCCTCTACAGACAACTCCTGGGCATGGTCGGGCTCTTACACATGGCACTAGTCTAGTCACAAATTGGATGATGAGCTGGGCATATAACTCGTGAACATGTAGAACGTTCACCAACTATCCTCATCAAGAAGATCGCTGTTCACATTAACCCCTTAAATCTAATACATGTAAATATATGCTTGTCCTAAGAGTAATACGAGAGGTGAGTGCTGAAACTCCTTTAGAACCTCAAGGGAAGGGTATGCATTTAAATAGAGAGAAGAATGAAATGAGAGTAATGTCGTCAGAGAGAAAGAGTGCAACCGTGAGAAATTGGGAGAGAGGGCAAGGGATGTTAGAATCTCAAAGGTTCTAGGCAACCTGGTCATAGAGCACACAGCGAGCCTCCAGGCAATGTGCTGTACGACAACATGGGCAGCCCAGACAGCATAGGCAGGCGGCAATGTACTACCAACCCTGTCGCACCTAGCTATAAGCGCAGGGCTGCCAACCGGTCCATACGTCTGGCAACCACCCCCCCGGCAGCGTGGCGCACCGCTACCCTCTCGCTCTGAAGTCTAACTCACTCTCTCTCTCTGAATTCCTATCATCTCATCTATCAACTTCTCTATTGATACTACATATTAAATGGAAGGTCTCGACATGGCTTAAAACAAAACCCACCACTGGTTAGCAAATGACGAGACCTTTGCAGAGATACAAAGAACATAGTTATACGTTGTCACACTCAATATAAGCAGCCAGCATGGTACACGGTCCGTGACGGTACAGTGGAGTACCAAGGAGTACAATCAGGTTACGTTGCTACGCACTGGGTGCGTCACAGCCCCCCCAAGATTTTAGATAATCGACCTTAGAAGCATTATCAAAATCTGACAGGCAACCAACCGACCTGCTACCCTTAGCTGCCACTAATTGCAAAAGGTGCACAACAACTGAAGTGTGAATTATACATAAAACACAATATCGCATGCATCATGCTACAACAATAAAGACTTACAAAACTAAAACAAATTTTCTCGTTTATTTTATTGTTTTATAATCTTTTTGGACGGCGTTATGATAGCCTAATTTTACTCCTGCTCAACCCACACACCGTGCACGACTATCCTGGATCATCAACCCTTGATAGACAATCTGCTATCACGTTCTCACTCCCGGCAATATGCTGAATGTTGAGATTATACTCTTGGAGCATTAGGGACCACCTGGTCAACCGCATATTCCGATTGTGAAACTGATTTAGGAATTTCAAGGGATGATGGTCCGTATAAATCGTCACTACCGGGCCGTAGGCTGGAACATAAACTTCGAAATGTTTGAGCGACAAAACGATAGCAAGAAGCTCCTTCTCTATAGTCGAGTAATTCCTTTGTGCCGAATTAAACTTGCGAGAAAAGAAGCTCACTGGGTGTTCCAAGCCCTCGGAATCAGTCTGCAGTAACACTGCCCCGGCACCCACACCGCTGGCATCAGTCGCCAGCTGAAAACTCCTGGAGAAGTCTGGGGCTCTCAAAATCGGATGTGTACACAGCAGGTGCTTGACTAGGTCGAAAGCCCTCTGACACTCCGCAGCCCAACAGAACTTCACTGACTTCGACAGTAGATCAGTTAACGGTGCTAAGACAGTAGAGTATCCCCGGATGAAGCGCCTATAATAGCCTATCATACCTAGGAACCGCATGACCTGGCGCTTAGTGGTGGGCCTGGGAAACATATTGATAGCCTGTATCTTGCTCAGGGGGGGGCACACCCGGCCTAACCCGACCACGAAGCCAAGATACTGCACAGTAGCCTTTACAAACTCGCACTTCCTCAGGTTCACCACCAGCCCAGCATCGTGCAACTTCCCAAACAGGGTCTCTAAGTGCCTTAGGTGATTTTCAAAATTGTCATCATACACTATCACGTCATCAAGGTAGACCGTGCAGTTAGGGATTTCGTCACAAATATCGTTCATCAGGTTCTGAAACGTGGCAGGTGCGTTCTTAAGCCCATAAGGCATTACGTTACATTGGTAGGTCTTGCCATCTACCACAAAACCACAAACTTGCTTAGCTCGGTCCGACAGGGGTACTTGCCAGTAGCCTTTTACAAGATCAATTTTAGTAAGGTACTTTGCATTCCCTATCTTGTCCACGCTGTCGTCAACTCGAGGCAAAGGGTAAGGGTTGGTAGTGGTCAAGCCATTTAGCCTACGAAAATCTATGCAGAACCGCACCTTGCCGTCAGGTTTTGGCTGCAACGTGACGGGTGATGTCCACTTCACATAACCTTCAGTGATCATCCCTCTCTCAACCATGTACTTTAACTCCTCCCGTAAAGCTGGCAACTTTACCGGGGGCACACGGTAGGGCACTGACTTGAAGGGCACATTATCACCGACGTCCACGTCGTGCGTTACCTGAGTAGTGAGACCTGGGTGTTCGGCGAAAACAGAGGGGTATGACCCGAACAGGCCTAGGACAGCAGCACCCTGGTGCTCAGGCAGGTGACTTACAGCTTGCCTAGCCTCTTGTTCAGTATTCCCCGCCCACTGTTCCGCGGAAATGACACAGTCCCAGCTATCCTCCTCAGCAGCATGACTGTCCCCACCTCCTTCTCCACCCTGGCCGCTGCAGGCCAGCACAGGGACAGTGAGAGGCTCTGAGGGGCGTCTCACATACTCTTTCATGAGGTTAACATGACATAACTGATGTTTTTTTCTACGGTCAGGTGTTGCAACGAGATAATCAAGGTCGGACAGTTTCTTAGCCACCACATACGGCCCAATAAACTTGGCAGAAAGGGGGTGTCCAGGCAAAGGTAAAAGCAACATTACCTCCTGACCCACCGAAAACTCCCGAAGCTTCACCTTGGCGTCATACTGGTGCTTCATGACCGCCTGTGCATTAACCAAGTTATTACCTGCCGCTGCCATGCAACCTATAAGTCTCTCCCGGCTCTCAAGGATATATTTAAGTACAGACACCGGCTTCTCTTCGCCCTCCCAGATCTCTTTCACCATACTTAAAGGTCCTCTCACATTATGGCCAAAGACTAGTTGATTTGGACTGAACCCCAGGCTCTCTCCTGGGACTTCACGTGCAGCGAACAGAACATACGGCAGACCCAAATCCCAATCAGTGTCATGTTCTGCACAGTAACAGCGTAGCATACTCTTCAGGGTCGAGTGCCACCGCTCCAAGACTCCCTGACTCTCGGGATGGTAGGCTGACGACACTACAGAACATATACCGTGCAACTGAAGGGTTTGCTTGAACAATTTGGATGTAAAATTGCTCCCCTGGTCTGACTGCACCTCACGTGGAAATCCATAACGGGAACAGAACAATAATAAGTTTTTAACAACTGCCTTTGCCGAGCCGTTTCTCATGGGGTATGCGTCCGGGTATCTCGTAGCCACATCCATGATTGTCAACAGGAATTTATTGCCACTACTAGTAGGCGGGAAAGGGCCAACCAAATCTACTACAACTTTGCTGAACGGAGGCCCGGTGACAGGTATGGGAAACAAAGGTGCCTTCGGGATTGTCTGGTTAGGCTTCCCCGTTGTCTGGCAGGTCGCACACCCAGCCACCCATGCACAGACATCAGCCTTGACCCCAGGCCACCAGAAAAACCTGCCCAATGCCGCCAATGTTTTTGTTACCCCCAAATGACCCGCCACCGGCACATCATGCGCCAGACACAATAAGGACTCTCTATACTTATTTGGAACAACCACCTGGTCTACTACCCTCGCACCGCCCTCCCACTTCGATTTGGGGTCTAGAAATCTGCGGTACAATATCCTGTTGAGCCTAAAGAAATCTCCCGGCTTCGCATCCCCATCTTCCTCCAACTCTATGGCACCATTGCTATAACGAGCTAGGCTAGCGTCTTGCAGCTGCTGCTCACTAATGTCCCTGGGCGTCAATGCATCAAGATGGTTTTGTAATAAGACATTACCCCGGCTAGTAGGCTCTACTGCCTTAGTGGCTCTCGCTACAGCTCTTGCCTCACGCGAAGTCTTACCCAACTCTGCCTTGTTACACACCATATCTGGGCCAGAGTCAACTCCCGTGTTTATTATAGGTCCAAGTACCGAATCACCGAGAAATGCAGCAGAATCAATGTCCCTTTTCCTGCCCTTAGCAACCTTCTCCTGATCCTTCCTCCACTGTCCCCGAGGTTGAGTGCTAGGCTGTGCAGGAGCCGCAGAGCGAGATCGGGTTACCACACAGGCCATCTCATCCTGTTGGCACCTCCCAACCCATTCCCGATTCTCACCATCCACGTCGGCCGCCCTCTCGGCAACGACTAAGGGTGGAGTCCCGGAAGTGGGCACCGCAAAGTCGTTGCCGAGAAGAAGGTCGACGCCCTCAACTGGCAAACACTCAACGATCCCTACATCCAGCTCCCTGCACACCTCTCCCACTCTCAACTCCAACCTCACAAGTGGGTATGACCTCGTAGCATTTATACCCTGCACCACAACAACTCTGGCCGCATTTATCGGTTTCCCTGTGAAGTTCCTCAACAAAGTTTGCGAAGCCCCCGTATCCCTCAGCAAGTCAACCCTCCGTAGTTCACTCCCCCAGCTCACAAACCCGTGCCCCCGATGGCTACAGAAAGTGTCCCGGACAGGTGTCGAGCCTTCCGTACGCTTCTTTACCGCGTGTGCCTCAGCTGCTGACAACCTACCCCGGGCAGTTGCTGCAGCCTTCAGAGACACACCGATACTGTGAACCAATGACACCGGCTTAGCGGGAGTGTTACTAGGGCACTCACGTGAATAATGGCCTAGCTTCTGACATTTGTAACATTTCACATCCCCAATGGGCTTCTTCCCTTGTGCGGGCGAAGAAGGGGCCTGACCTTTAGTAAACGGGAGAGGCTTGTGTTTGTAGGTGTTATTAGGTGCAATGCATTTAGTGTGGTTATGTGTGTCATAGGATTTGTTATTATCAAAAACTCTGGTGGGTGGGGTATAGCGCCCCTTCTGCCCTGACTCAGCCCTCTGAGCGGC
This sequence comes from Lithodes maja, assembly GCA_037953745.1. Taxonomy (NCBI): domain Eukaryota; kingdom Metazoa; phylum Arthropoda; class Malacostraca; order Decapoda; family Lithodidae; genus Lithodes; species Lithodes maja. The sequence continues at coordinate 13,384 of JBAKBP010020155.1, forward strand.
ACCGCAACCACGAATCAATGATAATCTGAAGTCTGCCATCTTGGCAGCCTCCTCTACTGTCTTGGGACATTTTTCCTTAATGTTCAGCGTTAGATCGGTTCCAGTGCATTTGTAAAACTGTTCCAGATAGAAAAGTTGCTTAATTTCCTCAGCCGACTCTGCGTGCTCGGACCGAAACCAGTTATTACCTGCATCTGTTAAGTCCCGTGCGTGCTCCATAAAACTGACGTCGCTCTTCTTATTCACGCCACGGAACTTCAATCTATAAGTTTCGGGTTGCAGTTCGTAGGCCCGGAGCACAGCCTCCTTCACCAGTCCATACACGACACTCTCGTCCAGTGACAGTGCATCGTAGGCTTTCAACCCCTTACCCACTAGACGTGATGAAACTAATGCTGCCCATTTAACCTCCGGCCAGTCATACTCACGACACTTCTTTTCGAAACGAGCAAAAAACTCAGTCACTGCTGTCTCATCAAATGCGGGTACTAACTTAATTAAATGCGAAAGTGAGTCTGTAACCCGGTGCCCACCACCGAGATGACGCCCCGTGGTCTCTACTCTAGACTTCTCGACATCCATTTCAGCCTGGTACCTGGTTGCATCCTGATTGGCTTGGATTCTAGCAACCTCTATGCGTTCTATACTAGCCTGTTGTATCCGAGTCTCCTGCAGCTTAAACTTAGCTAGTTCTAGCTGAAATAACATCTCAGGAGACAGGCCTGGGGGGGGAGAGCACAAAATGGGGGATCCACACCGAGACGTGTTTACGGGTAAGCCAGCTTGCCCTTGAGAACCCTCCTGCTGCATCGTGCTAAGACTCGCTGGCTGAGGGCCCAGCTCAGGGGTAGAGTGGAATGGAGGCTTGGAGGGAACCCCCCAAGACCCCACTCCACCCACCGCCCCATCGCCATCACCCAACAAACATGCCACCAAATTCTTCTTGGGCCAACTGTCAGGACAGTCCCGCCCCAAAACCGTGGCTAAACAGCGAAGACCGTAACAATCAATAGCCTGCAGGCGCTGTTCGGTCAAAGGTGTCTGCAAAAATGCCCGGGCATCCCTCTCTCCACTTATAACACTCCCCTCCCTAAACATCTGTTGTACTTGCTGGTTACTAGGCTGTACCGTGTTATCCTCCCCCGTAAATGATGAGTCATTAGACATAGTGCTGGTTATACAATTGCTGTTCATAAAAAAAAAGAAGTGCTTATTACTAATTGCAGTCTCGACTCACAAAATGTTAAAGATGCTTGAATGACTCTACTCTAGACACCCCTAACGAAACAATCTGCAAGTCCACCAATACAATAATGACACAATAAAAATTCCTCCAATATGCAAGAAAATTCTAGCCAGCTCTACTAGGTAGCATAGAATAGTTCTCCAAAAAACATGTGATAGGATACTACTGAATCTTGTGCAAGGTCGCCATTTTGTTACGGCTGGATCGGCAATACATATTCGGGATTCTTGATCGTAGGACAGAAATGGCTTATGTGACAACGACACGCTCGATTCCAGTCCCAAATACTATATGCTCCAGACAACAAAAGCACCAACGCCCTACAGAGTTATCGTCTATGGTAACGAGGTACCTTAACTCGGCGAAAGTGTACAACAGGGGTAGGCTATGAGGCTAAACTCCCTCAGACATTTATAGGGTTACGTTATTACTAAAGAAATGCAATACTCAAGAAACTACGTTAATATTAAGCCTCTAATAATGTAGAATAGAAGCAGGCTAAAGGTATGACAGTGAAATGCTAAATGACAAATGTACACGCCTACTTGAAAGCGCGTGCACTAGAATAACTGTCCCCTACTAACATGCACTAGCATGTAGCATACAAGATGTTCATGATCCAGTAGATACCTAATAATACACATGGAAGGAACATAAATAGTAGTCACTTATTGTAATAATGAATCTATACTTGGAATAACTAAAAGGTTGCAGGCAACAGTACTGCGCCGGTAGCCTACTACCGCATAGGCTACTTCGCTTCTCTCACTCTGTCTCCCCTCTGAGTCCGTATGCGCCCTACGCAATAGAACTCCGGAAACAGCAGCAAAACGACAGTGCAGTTAATTGATACATGAAAGTATTAATAGTGTTGTCTAGTGTGTGAGTAATGTGTATTGTAAAGTGTTACATACATAAACTTAAAGAGAGCTGCAATGCATAGTAAAATAAAGATACAACCCACTCATCATCCCCATGTGTTCTAGCTAGCAGGCCAAGTCACAGGAACAACGAGTCCCAGCACCGAAAGCGAGAACCCAGGAAAAGACTGCAGAGAACACAAGGACAGATAAATTACGTTACTCTACTATACCGGCACTACGAGCGAGCTGTAGTCTCTGGTACTACACTCGCTCCTGGCTCGGTAGGCAAATCAAGGCTAAGTCCTCGCCCCTCTACAGACAACTCCTGGGCATGGTCGGGCTCTTACACATGGCACTAGTCTAGTCACAAATTGGATGATGAGCTGGGCATATAACTCGTGAACATGTAGAACGTTCACCAACTATCCTCATCAAGAAGATCGCTGTTCACATTAACCCCTTAAATCTAATACATGTAAATATATGCTTGTCCTAAGAGTAATACGAGAGGTGAGTGCTGAAACTCCTTTAGAACCTCAAGGGAAGGGTATGCATTTAAATAGAGAGAAGAATGAAATGAGAGTAATGTCGTCAGAGAGAAAGAGTGCAACCGTGAGAAATTGGGAGAGAGGGCAAGGGATGTTAGAATCTCAAAGGTTCTAGGCAACCTGGTCATAGAGCACACAGCGAGCCTCCAGGCAATGTGCTGTACGACAACATGGGCAGCCCAGACAGCATAGGCAGGCGGCAATGTACTACCAACCCTGTCGCACCTAGCTATAAGCGCAGGGCTGCCAACCGGTCCATACGTCTGGCAACCACCCCCCCGGCAGCGTGGCGCACCGCTACCCTCTCGCTCTGAAGTCTAACTCACTCTCTCTCTCTGAATTCCTATCATCTCATCTATCAACTTCTCTATTGATACTACATATTAAATGGAAGGTCTCGACATGGCTTAAAACAAAACCCACCACTGGTTAGCAAATGACGAGACCTTTGCAGAGATACAAAGAACATAGTTATACGTTGTCACACTCAATATAAGCAGCCAGCATGGTACACGGTCCGTGACGGTACAGTGGAGTACCAAGGAGTACAATCAGGTTACGTTGCTACGCACTGGGTGCGTCACACTCTTAAGAGTCTTCCCGCAGCTCCCGGGTTAAGAACTGTCCATAATGTTACTTTTTGCGTTATTTATAATTGCTACTCCCATCCACCTAGAGAAAACGCTTTAAATTTAGTTTTCTTATACTACATTTATATGGCAAACTTAGGCATATTCAAACACTAACACGCAACACGCATATTCGTAATTATACGATCACACACAGACGCATAGAAACTCACTTCTATTCTCAGAAACACACACCCTTTCAGCTACAACGTGGTGGGGTTTGTACTGAAGGGTGGGGATTGTAGGCCTACTGAAGGCTAAACACTGAATACAGAATGATGACACGACACCCTCACAATTTTACGACTCTGACAACACGCATACATATATTACAATAAAACAGCGATATATATTGTGACGCATGTCGAGTATGAGCATGCTGTACAGAACGCCCAGTCAGGCCCCACTCTCGCTAGGATCGTCAGGGCAGGAACTTTGGCTGTAGTCTGTGTAGAGTTTCCTAACTCAGTTTATGTGAACCGTTGTACTATAAGTATTATCATTATGTATTTTGTTTTCTTCTAAGTCAACGAGTTCTATTTTATATCATTAGATATAAGTATTGTGTGTGGGACTTATATACAATGATGAGAGAGAGAGTTATGTAACGACGGCCAGTGAGCGCGCCACGAGGTGTGTAGGCCTAATTCCCTCCTCCCTTCCTCCCTCTCAGCGCGTGGGAAATCCTTTGTCGATCCCAGATTGAGAGAGAATATGACGTCATGATTGCCAGTGGGCGGTCCTTAAGTAGTTTGAGATATGCCGCTAGAGGGCCGAGTATAAAAAGAGAGGTTCTGGCCACCATTCTTCAGAACTCATCAGGCAAAGCGACTTCTCATATCCCTTGCAACTATCCATATTCTTCCGACTGATGTGAACTTTCTCTACTCTCTGAACAGCCTATCTTCTTCTCTTCTCGTCCCTGTTTAACCTCCATGACCCCTTTGGTGCAGATTTAGTCAGCCAAAGTATTATCGCTTGAGTTCTCACGAGATAAGTGCCTGTTAGATAGCCTATTTTTGGAAGGGTTAACTAGAATAGGATTGATTGATGTTTGTTGCACTCGTATATGCATTTCCCTGTGTGCGATTATTCATGTTCCTGTTTTCTGCTGGTTTAGGCAATGCTAGACTGGGATAGGGTTTCTGAGTTGTGATTTCCTATGAGTACTAGGTTGCGGTTGAACCAGTACAATTGCAACGGAGACGTGGAACGCCTAGGTGGTCTTTCTGACTGTGTACCGTGGGAGTTTAGCACTGTGTTGCGAGTGAGGGCTTTTGCCTGTGCCACCCAACACTGTGCTATCTCATTTGCTTGACTTTGAGAGGATCGCCAGGAGAGAACCAGATACTAGTGATCTGGATCTCTCAAGAGAGCATCCCGTCAATTACCGTAATTTGGCCGCACAGTCTTAAGGACCTCGCTAGGCTACGAGCCGCTTGCTCAGCCATTGTCTCTTAACCTTAGATATCCCAGCTAGACTTTGCTCGACCAGCAGATACAGTATAGTATTGAAGCTTCTCCTTATGTATATTATTGTTTAAGCACTATTGATTTCATGTGTGGCACGCTTAGCTACTTCAGAGATTAGTGGCCCACGAGCACAATCTTAGTAGGCTATTGCCAGTGCATTGTCGGAGTACTTCTTCTTAATGTTTGCCATATCCTATTGCTTATTCTTCTAATTCTTCTTATGTCAATTTAAAGCCTTTAATTACCAGTGAGTTATTCATTAAATTGCTGTTCAAAATCCGATACTTACTTCTTATGAGTATTCGAGAAGCATCTAACTTATCAGAAGATTCCTTGCTTGATGCTCGAGGACTATTGTTTAACGTAACGTAATAGTGCCGATCCGAAGTAGAGGGTGGAGGACTTCTTAAGTTCTTAGTTCAAGGGTGGATTACTTCGGCTTCGGCCAACACTATTCTTTAGTGTTGTAGTACTTTCTTCTTTGTTTGATTGTTGACCAGACTAGATAACTCCCGTCTTGCTATTAGTCTGTTGTGTGAAACGCTAGTACCGAGTTCTTGTATACCCCGTTATAGCAGATAGAACTCTGGAGGGTAGTGGCGTTTTTTGTTCGGCTGGCAGTACTCTGGGGTTGGGATCGTGTGTTTCCGTTGTGGCAGCGAGCCATACTCGAGTCCTGTGTAAGAGCCCTAGTGTACCCGAGTGCCCGGTCGTAACAAATGGCGACCTTGCTTAGGATTTTGTGAACAGTATAATTTTTTGCAGAGTTGTACAACATTTGTTTGTTCGTACTTTAGCGTACATATTGAAGAATATTTTTTTTTGTAAGGCAATTAGGAGAGCATTTAAGAGACTCCAGTTAATTTAGTAATTAGTGCTTGCATAAGGGAGTTTAACACTTTTGTCTCGAGAATTTTTTGGTGAACTTCAGTATGTCGGGCCCTAGTACTGACGAGGAGCGAGAGATGCTAAGTGAGGAGGTGCCGTTAGTAACTAGTGAGGAGGATGCTAGACTTTTTGTGAGTAAGCGGTACCACGTGACGGAGGAGAGGCTGACTGGGGTGAATGTTTATGGCTTGCACCTGATAGCCAAGGTTTTGGGTCTATCCAATGTAGGAGGGATGTCCAAGGGGGAGCTGATTTCCTGGGTGTTGCGTGGGCGACATGGGGTTTCGGAGGAGAGGGCGTTTGGGGGGGTTCCTCCCCAGATCCCCTCTCACTCGACTCCCACAGTGCCGTCCACTCAGTTGCCGGAGGTTAGCACTCTCCCACAGAGGGATGAGCATTGGAAGATTGGAGTGCCCTCGGGCGGTGCGTATGGTGGTTCCCCAGTTCTTGCCCCCCCTCCTTCAGTAGTGGCAGCTCCCTCTTCCGGCCTGTCTCCTGAGATGATATTTAAACTCGAGCTTGCTAAAATGGAGAATGAGACCAGGAGGCGGGAGGATGAGACTAGGAAGCAGGAGATTGAGTCTAGGAAGCAGGAGAAGGAGATTGAGGCTGAGATTAGGAGGCACGAGGCTGAGCTTAGGTACGACTCAGAGAAATATTGTGCTCAAATAGATTTAGATAAGACTCGTGCAGAGTCGACAGGGATTCAGATGGGCCGTGAGGGCCAAGTAAGAGAACAGTCCTTGTATCACTTAGTCAAATTGGTGCCGGCATTTAGTGAAACTGAAGTCACAGAATTTTTTAATCGTTTTGAGAAGAAGTGTAGGGAGCATAATTGGCCTGAAGAGAAGTGGGCAGCTCTAGTCTCCTCAAGACTTACGGGTAAGGGTCTGAAGGCTTATGATGCACTGCCTTTAGAGTCTTGCATTGACTACCCAGAATTGAAGAGAGCTGTCCTACGGGCATACGAGTTGCAACCAGAAACATATCGATTGAAGTTTCGGGGTGTTACAAAGACTAGGGAGGCGACCTTTCTTGAACATGCCCGGGACTTAAAAGATGCACTTACAAACTGGACACGTTCTGAGAAAGCTGAGACGGCCGAACAGTTGACTGAGCTGTTTCTGCTCGAGCAGTTTTATAAGTGTACAGGTGCAGAAATGACTTTAACTATTAAGGAAAAGAATCCAAAAACTCTACAGGAGGCAGCTGAGATGGCTGACCTCCGGCTATCATTAATTCGTGGGTGCGGGTCTGCCCAGCGTAGTGAGGCAGGTAACAAGGGGCGTGACGCCCCACCCCCCCCCGAGTTAGTAATATATCTTATGCAAACAAGTACAAGAGTTATGATACCAAGACTGACCACAAGACTAGCACCGTCCCATTTAAGAAGGGGCCGGGCCCTTCCCAGTACCAAGGGAAGCCCAAAGGGGAGTTAGAGTGTTATCAATGTCATAAAAAGGGGCACTTTGCAAGAGTCTGTCCTAGCAAACCACCTACAGCAGCTGTGTCTTTGGCCTGCAACATTGGTGTGTCTCTGAAGCCTTCTGAGTTTGCCCGGGGCAGTTCGTCAGAGGCTGAGGCACAGCCAATGCAGAAGCACCTGGGAGGCTCGAACCCTGCTCAGGATGTTTTTTGCGACCATAGAGGACGGGGTTGCGTGATGTGGGCGGGGCGCAAGCATGGAGTAGAGGTCTTGCGTGATACAGGTGCTTCCCAGACTTTGATGAAAAACTTGACTGGCTACCCTATAAATGCGGCTCGGGTGGTGGTGGTGCAGGGTATTAATGCAACTCGGTCATACCCGCTGGTGCGGTTGGAGTTGGAGGTGGATGGTGTGGCACGTGAATTGGATGTTGGGATTGTGGAGAAACTGCCAGTGGAGGGCGTCGACCTTCTTCTCGGCAACGACTTTGCAATGCCCGCTTCTGAGGTTCTACCCTTAGTCGTTGCCGAGAGGCCGGCCGACGTGAGTAGGGAAGAGCGAGAGTGGGTCGAGCGGTGCCAGGCACAACCCATGGCGTGTGCTGTCACCCGAGCTCGGGCAGCTAAAGTGTCACCGCCTAGTCCTCCGTCTTCAGACCAGCAGAGGAACGATCAACAGGAGGAGGCTAAAGCTGGAGTTGGTTTTAAGAGTTTTGACTCGGCGGCTCTCCTGGGTGATTCAGTATTAGCACCATTACTTAGTTCTGGAGTAGCCCCTGGGCCTGTCATCGAGAGTGACGAGGCTGGGCATGACGAGTCTCCACGACAGCAACGTTATGAACATCGAGAGAGACAGAGGGAGCAGCTCAGTATCGGGGAGGGTCATGCATTGCTCCGGGAGCCGTTAGATCGCTTGGCACCCTCAGATATACGTCGGTTGCAGCTGGAGGACCCTGAGCTCCAAACGTGTGCTAATGGAGCTGTGGAGCTCGACGAGGATGGTGATGCACAGCCGGGAGATTTTTTTTATTTAGATGGCATCCTGTATCGGCGTTTTCAAGACCCTAACCGTAGCTGGAAGATGGGGTCCGGGGTAGTGGACCAGTTGATGGTGCCGCGGGAGTGCAGGGATAGCCTACTGAGTTTGGCGCATGACACACCGCTGGCAGGACATTTGGGGGTAAGAAAAACGGTGGCGGCTTTGGGGAAGTTGTTTTGGTGGCCGGGGATGAAGTCTCATGTGCAGTCCTGGATAAACTCATGTGATATTTGTCAACGGGTCGGGAAACCAAACCAAGTTATTCCTAAAGCTCCGTTGCACCCTATTCCTGTAATTGGGCCACCTTTTAGTAAGATTGTTGTTGACATGGTTGGTCCCCTCCCTCCCACAAAGGCTGGTAATAAATTTTTGTTAACCATCATGGATGTTGCCACTAGATACCCCGATGCATACCCCATGAAAAACGGCATGGCTAAGACGGTAGTCAGTAACTTGTTGTGGTACTTTTCAAGGTACGGGTACCCGGAGGAGATTCAGTCTGATCAGGGGTCCAATTTCACCTCCAATCTCTTTAAGCAAACAATGCAACAGCATGGAATACGGGCGGTGGTATCGTCAGCGTATCACCCTGAGAGCCAAGGGGTGCTTGAGCGGTGGCATGCCACCCTTAAAAACATGCTCAGGTGTTATTGTGCTGATAACGGAAGAGATTGGGATCTTGGATTGCCGTATGTACTGTTTGCTGCTCGGGAAGTGCCTGGTGAGAGCCTGGGATTTAGTCCAAACGAGCTGATTTTTGGACACCGAGTCAGGGGCCCCCTTAATATGCTGCGGGAAATTTGGGAAGGAACTGTGCCGCCTTGTTCCTTGTTGAAGTATGTGTTTGAAAGCCGTGAGCGCATGCTTAAGAGTCTGGAGATGGCAGGTCGGAATTTAACAGGGTCACAAGCTTTAATGAAGGACAGGTATGATCGCAAAGTGAAGCTCCGGGAGTTCATTGTGGGACAGGAGGTGTTGATTTTGTTGCCTTTGGTGGGTAACCCCTTGTCGGCGAAGTATACTGGACCCTATAAAATTGTGGAGAAAATTTCGGACCTAGATTACCTTGTTGCCACTCCAGACAGGAGGAAGAAGAATCAGTTATGTCACGTGAACCTGATAAAAGAGTATGTGAGGCGCCCCTCTGAGCCTCTCACTGTCCCTGTGTTGGCTTGTTGCGGCCGTGGTGGAGAAGGAGAGGGGGACAGTCAAGCTTCAGAGGAGGATAGCTGGGATCACCATGTTTTAGCGGATCAGTGGGCGGGGAACTCGAGCCTAAGGGCTGACGAGGCTATAGCCCATTTGCCTGAGCCGCAATTTGAAGCTATCCGTCAGTTGCTCGGTTTATACCCCACTGTATTCGCTGAACATCCAGGCCTCACTACTCAGGCTATGCATGATGTTGACGTGGGGCACCATCTACCCTTTAAGTCAATCCCATACCGTGTGCCCCCCATAAAACTACCCGCTCTGAGGGATGAGTTGGAGTATATGCTCGGTAGAGGGTTGATAGAGAAGGGTACCGTTAAATGGACTTCCCCCGTAACACTGCAGCCTAAACCAGATGGCAAGGTACGCTTCTGTATTGATTTCCGTAGGCTAAACGGTTTGACTCCAACTAACCCATATCCTCTTCCTCGGGTTGATGATAGTGTTGATAAAATTGGTAATGCTCGGTTTTTGTCTAAAGTTGATTTAGTAAAAGGTTACTGGCAAGTACCTTTGTCCGAGCGCGCTAAAGAGGTATGTGGTTTTGTGGTGGACGGGAGTACTTACCGGTGTAATGTTATGCCCTACGGACTTAAGAATGCACCAGCAACGTTTCAGAACCTGATGAATGAAATTGTCAAGGACATTCCAAATTGCACCGTATACTTGGACGATGTAATCATTTATGATGACGACTTTGAGAGCCATTGTGAGCACCTGGAGACCTTGTTCCGGAAACTTAGTGAAGCAAGTCTGGTAGTAAATTTGGCAAAGTGTGACTTCGTAAAAGCCACTGTGCAGTACCTTGGGTTTGTAGTGGGAAGGGGACAGGTGTGCCCTCCTCAGAACAAGGTACAGGCTATCAATAAATTTCCGCACCCAACCACCAAGAAGCAGATCATGAGATTCTTGGGTATGATAGGCTACTACAGACGCTTTATAAAAGGTTACTCTACGGTGTTGGCACCTCTCACAGATTTGTTATCTAAAGACAAAAAGTTTTTGTGGGCGCCTGAGTGTGAAAAGGCTTTTAATTTAGTGAAGCATTTGCTGTGTACTCACCCGATACTCAGGGCCCCAGACTTTAACAGGCCTTTTCAGCTGGCAACAGATGCTAGTGGTGTAGGGGCTGGTGCCGTCTTGCTACAGACAGACAATGAAGGTGTGGAACACCCAGTAAGTTTCTTTTCTAAGAAGTTCAATGCTGCACAAAAGAACTATTCTACAATAGAAAAGGAATTACTGGCGATTGTGCTGTCACTCAGGCACTTCGAGGTGTATGTTCCAGCCTATGGCCCAGTCGTGGTTATCTACACTGATCATCACCCTTTGAGATTCCTAAATCAATTTCACAATCGCAATATGAGACTGACCCGGTGGTCATTGATGTTGCAGGAGTATAACCTGGACATCCGGCATATTGCGGGATGTGACAATGTGATTGCGGATTGTTTATCGAGGGTAGATGATCAGTCGTAGGCTATCACAGGTGTATGATCCCGAAGAGATTGACACACGGGTAGCCTCCTGCTTTGGTTTGAGTAGTATTTTGCGCTTGGTGCTTGTTGGCTCGCGGTTGTAGCCCAGCGTATTGGGTCGTAAAGCAGGATTGTTGAGCGTTTGGTATAGAAGAAAATAGGCTGCCCTTATAGTGCAGCCGGACAAAAACATATTAAAATATAAAAAATCATATAAAAACTCTTTCTTTTTGATGAAGATAATTGTATAAGTTTGTCATAGCCTATAAAGTTTGAGTAGTCCACGAACTATCAAACGGCTGAGCTGCTGTAAGCTCGCTCTGGGAGCATGATATTATGTCTTTTACTATTGTTGGGAGGAGTTATGAAATGTGATTTTTTTTTTTTTTTTTATAAGATGTGTTTTAGTGATAAACTCAGCGTTGTTTTAGTGCCATGCGGTCGCTGGGTGTGAGGGGTTTGATGGGGTTCTGTATATCAGATTTTAGCTCAGGGTTGAGCAAGTAAAATCTTGGGGGAGGTGTGACGCATGTCGAGTATGAGCATGCTGTACAGAACGCCCAGTCAGGCCCCACTCTCGCTAGGATCGTCAGGGCAGGAACTTTGGCTGTAGTCTGTGTAGAGTTTCCTAACTCAGTTTATGTGAACCGTTGTACTATAAGTATTATCATTATGTATTTTGTTTTCTTCTAAGTCAACGAGTTCTATTTTATATCATTAGATATAAGTATTGTGTGTGGGACTTATATACAATGATGAGAGAGAGAGTTATGTAACGACGGCCAGTGAGCGCGCCACGAGGTGTGTAGGCCTAATTCCCTCCTCCCTTCCTCCCTCTCAGCGCGTGGGAAATCCTTTGTCGATCCCAGATTGAGAGAGAATATGACGTCATGATTGCCAGTGGGCGGTCCTTAAGTAGTTTGAGATATGCCGCTAGAGGGCCGAGTATAAAAAGAGAGGTTCTGGCCACCATTCTTCAGAACTCATCAGGCAAAGCAACTTCTCATATCCCTTGCAACTATCCATATTCTTCCGACTGATGTGAACTTTCTCTACTCTCTGAACAGCCTATCTTCTTCTCTTCTCGTCCCTGTTTAACCTCCATGACCCCTTTGGTGCAGATTTAGTCAGCCAAAGTATTATCGCTTGAGTTCTCACGAGATAAGTGCCTGTTAGATAGCCTATTTTTGGAAGGGTTAACTAGAATAGGATTGATTGATGTTTGTTGCACTCGTATATGCATTTCCCTGTGTGCGATTATTCATGTTCCTGTTTTCTGCTGGTTTAGGCAATGCTAGACTGGGATAGGGTTTCTGAGTTGTGATTTCCTATGAGTACTAGGTTGCGGTTGAACCAGTACAATTGCAACGGAGACGTGGAACGCCTAGGTGGTCTTTCTGACTGTGTACCGTGGGAGTTTAGCACTGTGTTGCGAGTGAGGGCTTTTGCCTGTGCCACCCAACACTGTGCTATCTCATTTGCTTGACTTTGAGAGGATCGCCAGGAGAGAACCAGATACTAGTGATCTGGATCTCTCAAGAGAGCATCCCGTCAATTACCGTAATTTGGCCGCACAGTCTTAAGGACCTCGCTAGGCTACGAGCCGCTTGCTCAGCCATTGTCTCTTAACCTTAGATATCCCAGCTAGACTTTGCTCGACCAGCAGATACAGTATAGTATTGAAGCTTCTCCTTATGTATATTATTGTTTAAGCACTATTGATTTCATGTGTGGCACGCTTAGCTACTTCAGAGATTAGTGGCCCACGAGCACAATCTTAGTAGGCTATTGCCAGTGCATTGTCGGAGTACTTCTTCTTAATGTTTGCCATATCCTATTGCTTATTCTTCTAATTCTTCTTATGTCAATTTAAAGCCTTTAATTACCAGTGAGTTATTCATTAAATTGCTGTTCAAAATCCGATACTTACTTCTTATGAGTATTCGAGAAGCATCTAACTTATCAGAAGATTCCTTGCTTGATGCTCGAGGACTATTGTTTAACGTAACGTAATAGTGCCGATCCGAAGTAGAGGGTGGAGGACTTCTTAAGTTCTTAGTTCAAGGGTGGATTACTTCGGCTTCGGCCAACACTATTCTTTAGTGTTGTAGTACTTTCTTCTTTGTTTGATTGTTGACCAGACTAGATAACTCCCGTCTTGCTATTAGTCTGTTGTGTGAAACGCTAGTACCGAGTTCTTGTATACCCCGTTATAGCAGATAGAACTCTGGAGGGTAGTGGCGTTTTTTGTTCGGCTGGCAGTACTCTGGGGTTGGGATCGTGTGTTTCCGTTGTGGCAGCGAGCCATACTCGAGTCCTGTGTAAGAGCCCTAGTGTACCCGAGTGCCCGGTCGTAACAATATATATACCCACATTACTCTTACACTCATAAATAATCACCCCATCAGCTATATCGTCCGACAGAGTTTGGGGGCTTGTAACCTACTGGAGGGTGAATGAAGCACAAACTAAAAAATATAAGTGTATAAATTATACAGTATATATTATGAAAGAAATGCCAATTAACACGACATTATTTAATATCATTTATATTCTACAAACGTCCTTAACATCTAACCACTTACACAATGTAATGTGTAGGGTTAATAAATAATGAATAATTGCAACTGCCGGGAATCGATCTCGGGACCCATAAACAGGACGACAGTGTTCTACCACTGTACTATCAAGAAGGTGAAGTGTTTAGCACACACTCTTCGTACAATGAAAATTAATGTTAAGGGTGAGGGTGTAGTTATATCCTACGTGAGCTCCTTGTGAAGGTTGTCAGTAGTGTTGGGGCTTGCACTGAAGGGAGAATATAGGCTATAAAATAAAATTAAACTGTACATTGCACAACACGCACACTTATAATTATTGGCTCACACATAAACACACTTACACTTCCAGATACTCATAAAGCCCCACATACCCTTCCTAATCTTCAGAAAAATCGTCTAAGGGTAGCCATAATAATATGACCAAGCGCGTCCTCTAACACTGAAAAAGCTAATTATCTTTATTATTAATTGTTGATGGTGTTTGGCGGTAACAAGAAGCTGGCATTTGGACTACAACATGTCTTTCCTCAACTGGACAAAATCGCTTACGGTTGGCCAGAAGAAAAATAAAACTTTGTAAAGCACTCAAGGCCTTGGTCAAACGCTGTCGGTCATCCAGCCGCCCCAAACCCTTCTCCTTCCTAGTCTCTCTACTCTAACAACTCTTTTGACTGATCCAAAACAAAAAGCTGAAAATCAACAAGAAAAATGAGACGGACAGTAATAAGTTCGTCATTTCCAGACCGAAAAAAAAAAAAAAAAAAAAAAAAAAAAAACCATATAATTATATCATCACATTGTTGGGAATACCCATTTAAAGGTGAATTGGTGGTAATAAACCCATTTTGACTCCAAATATGATTTTATATACCGGTACTCCATATACCCTATCGCACAGTATGTTGCCTGAGGACAGCCCTCTGCACGGGTCCTAACCAACTAAACTGATATACTAGGGAAACTATTATAATTTAAATAAAATTGTATATAAATCTACAGGCTAAGCCAGACAATATCGCCTCGAGCAGTATGTGACGTCAGTAAAAACTTTCAATGTTCAGCCAATCAGAAGCTGGCAACTATTTGCAGGGGTCTAGAAATCATACGCTATGGCCTCTCAAGTGGACAGGTGGGATTCATCCTACTAGTGACATAACTAGTGACATAAAAAAAGAAAACGGGAGCATGCAGAAAGCCGATTGGCTCAGACAAGGCAGATCCCTTTCACACCCCCATTTGACCATGTAATAAGTAACACCCTGTTCTTAACATTAATCATCAATTACAAACTCCAATGCACTTGAATACATTAATGATAACATATGGTCCTCCCGGGATTCGAACTCGGGACACCACACCCAGAACATAAAGCATCTAAACAATTACACCACCAACACAGTTAAAAGGTTGAATACACGATCACGATTAACATCCATTTTCGAATTTTGGATATCAATCTAATCATGTACTCAAACCCAACTGCATTATGGAAAGCGTAATGTTTTAGAGAGTGGAAAGAAAAAACAATGAATGGGGCCAAGATCACTAAGGATCGGCCTCGCTATACATTAGTTCCTGAACCTATAGTATTAAGTAACACCCCGTTCTTAACATTAATCATCAAGTACAAACCTCAATGCACTTGAATAAACTAATGAAAGCATATGGTCCTCACGGGATTCGAACTCGGACACCACACTCAGATCATAAGCATCTAAATCATTACACCACCAACACAGTTAATTAAGAGGGTAATTCAAGTGTCCGTGATAATATAGCCTCATAAGGCTACGATATATTGGTGGTAATAAACCTTTTAATATACGGATAGAAAGTTAAATCACTGTTAATATACCCAATACATACTGTATATACCTTTTTCATACTACTTTTATATGTTTTTACCTACACCAACATATTTGGAGGAGGTTACGTTTTTGCCTCCGTGTGTTTGTGTGTAAACAAGATATCACCACATGTGAACTGATTTTCACGAAAGTTGGTGGGCAAATAGGATATGCGCCAAGGCAGAAATGATTCAATTTAGGAGGTGAAAGTAGAGTGCATCCCTCCGCCAGCGTAGGCGGCTCAGAAAGTTATGGACTGATGTTCCCGGTATTTGGTGGGTAGATCGGATGTACGCCAAGGAGAAAAGGGGATTCCATTTAGGAGGCGATCAATAGAGCACATGTAGTGGGGAGGGAGGGAGAACGGGGGTGAATGCAGTGGGGAGGGAGGGAGAACGGGGGTGAATGCAGTGGGGAGGGAGGGAGAACGGGGGTGAATGCAGTGGAGAGGGAGGGAGAACGGGGGTGAATGCAGTGGGGAGGGAGGGAGAACGGGGGTGAATGCAGTGGGGAGGGAGGGAGAACGGGGGTGAATGCAGTGGGGAGGGAGGGAAAACGGGGGTGAATGCAGTGGGAGGGAGGGATAACGGGGGTGAATGCAGTGGGGAGGGAGGGAGAACGGGGGTGAATGCAGTGGGGAAGGAGGGAGAACGGGGGTGAATGCAGTGGGGAGGGAGGGAGAACGGGGGTGAATGCAGTGGGGAGGGAGGGAGAACGGGGGTGAATGCAGTGGGGAGGGAGGGAGAACGGGGGTGAATGCAGTGGGGAGGGAGGGAGAACGGGGGAGAATGCAGTGGGGAGGGAGGGAGAACAGGGGTGAATGCAGTGGGGAGGGAGGGAGAACGGGGGTGAATGCAGTGGGGTGGGGAGGGAGGGAGAACAGGGGTGAATGCAGTGGGGAGGGAGGGAGAACGGGGGTAAATGCAGTGGGGAGGGAGGGAGAACGGGGGTGAATGCAGTGGGGAGGGAGGGAGAACGGGGGTGAATGCAGTGGGGAGGGAGGGAGAACGGGGGTGAATGCAGTGGGGAGGGAGGGAGAACAGGGGTGAATGCAGTGGGGAGGGAGAACGGGGGTGAATGCAGTGGGGAGGGAGGGAGAACAGGGGTGAATGTAGTGGGGAGGGAGGGAGAACGGGGGTGAATGCAGTGGGGAGGGAGGGAGGAAAGTGATGAATGCAATGGGGAGGGAGGAAGAGAGTGAATGCAGTGAGAGGGGAGGATGTGAATTCAATGGGGAGGGAGGGGGTGAATGCAATAGGGATGGAGAGAGGGAGGGAGTGAATGCAGTGGGGAGGGCGGGAGCGGATACATGCAGTGGGGAGAGAGGGAGGGGGTGAATGCAGTGTGAGGGAGGGAGAGAGTGAATGCAGTGGGAGGGAGGGAGGGGGTGAATGCAGTGGGAGGGAGGGAGGGGGTGAATGCAGTGGGGAGGGAGGGTGGGGTGAATGCAGTGGGGAGGGAGGGTGGGGTGAATACAGTGGGGAGGAGGGGTGGGGTGAATACAGTGGGGAGGGAAGGTGGGGTGAATACAGTGGGGAGGGAGGGTGGGGTGAATACAGTGGGGAGGGAGGGTGGGGTGAATACAGTGGGGAGGGAGGGTGGGGTGAATACAGTGGGGAGGGAGGGTGGGGTGAATACAGTGGGGAGGGAGGGTGGGGTGAATACAGTGGGGAGGGAGGGTGGGGTGAATGCTGTGGGAGGGAGGGTGGGGTGAATGCTGTGGGAGGGAGGATGGGGTGAATTCAGTGGGGAGGGTGGGGTGAATGCAGTGGAGAGGGAGGGTGGGGTGAATGCAGTGGAGAGGGAGGGTGGGGTGAATGCAGTGGAGAGGGAGGGTGGGGTGAATGCAGTGGGGAGGGAGGGTGGGGTGAATGCAGTGGGGAGGGAAGGTGGGGTGAATGCAGTGGGGAGGGAGGGTGGGGTGAATGCAGTGGGGAGGGAGGGTGGGGTGAATGCAGTGGGGAGGGAGGGTGGGGTGAATGCAGTGGGGAGGGAGGGGGTGAATGCAATTGGGAGGGAGGGGGTGAATGCAGTGGGGAGGGAGGGTGGGGTGAATGCAGTGGGGAGGGAAGGTGGGGTGAATGCAGTGGGGAGGGAAGGTGGGGTGAATGCAGTGGGGAGGGAAGGTGGGGTGAATGCAGTGGGGAGGGAGGGTGGGGTGAATGCAGTGGGGAGGGAGGGGGTGAATGCAGTGGGGAGGGAGGGGGTGAATGCAATGGGGAGGGAGGGGGTGAATGCAATGGGGAGGGAGGGGGTGAATGCAGTGGGGAGGGAGGGGGTGAATGCAGTGGGGAGGGAGGGGGTGAATGCAGTGGGGAGGGAGGGGGTGAATGCAGTGGGGAGGGAGGGGGTGAATGCAGTGGGGAGGGAGGGAGGGGGTGAATGCAGTGGGGAGGGAGGGGGCGAATGCAGTGGGGAGGGAGGGGTGAATGCAGTGGGGAGGGAGGGGTGAATGCAGTGGGGAAGGAGGGGGTGAATGCAATGGGGAGGGAGGGGGTGAATGCAATGGGGAGGGAGGGGGTGAATGCAGTGGGAAGGGAGGGGTGAATTCAGTGGGGAGGAAGGGGGTGAATGCAGTAGGAGGAAGGGGGTGAATGCAGTGGGGAGGGAGGGGGTGAATGCAGTGAGGAGGGAGGGGGTGAATGCAATGGGAGGGAGGGGGTGAATGCAGTGAGGAGGGAAGGACAGAATGCAGTGGGAGGGAGGGGGAGAATGCAGTGATGAGGGATGGGGAGAATGCAGTGAGGAGGGAGGGAGGAACGCGGATGCATGTAGTACAAAGGATTGCAAAATAATTCAAGCAACAACAGGTAAAGCGACCCCTCTAGGCTGCTTGTCCTCCAAAACACTGAGGATAAAGTGTCCAAACAGTAGTTTTGAATGGGTAGGGAGGGAGGGAAGGAGGAGGAGGGTGGGTGGGGTATGATTGTAGTGGGGAGGGAGAGGGAGGGACGGGGGTGGAATAATATATATAAACAGGTATAAAGAAGGTATATATAATTTTTGGGTATATTAATAGTGATTTACCCTTCTATCTTTATATTGGTTTATATTTCAGTAATGTTTAATTATGTTTGGGGGTTATTCTAAAGGTGCCCCGCCCGTGAGTGGTGGTTTGGTGCGGGTTTTAAATATCTACATGGCATACAGAAGAAAACCTCCACCTACTGGAGAGAGAGAGAGAGAGAGAGAGAGAGAGAGAGAGAGAGAATGGGAATGGGTGACTGCGTGTGCAAAGAGAGGAGGAGATGGGGTGAGGGCGGGGGTAACCAAAATTACTTTATAGAGGAACATCTAAATCATCCTAGACCTAGCTAATAAATAATATTAGTTTACAACCTACATATAGGCCTATTTATATATATATATATATATACTGTATATATACATACCAAAAATTATAAATTGGAACGAGTGTTGTGGGGAGGCGAGGGAAATGGTTGAGTGGGGGATGGGGAGGTAGAGTAGGAGGAAGGTTGGGTGAGGAAATAGAGGAGGGAGCAGGGTGTCAGGAAGAAGAGTGGTGGAGGGAACCAGGAGAGAGGAGAGAGAGAGAGATAATAGGCTAGACGAGGATTGAAGGTGGGAAGGGGGGTGGGGCTGGGAGTTGGTAATAGTAGGGGATGGTGAGGAGATGGGGGGGGGGGGGCAACAGCGATGTCACGTAGTTTGCTAGTTTGTACCTTTATTAAGAGTTAATGTTCCCCTCTACATTCACCGCACCCCATCAACACAATGTAAATACGACAAATAATTTCTGTTAATACCTAAATGTCCTGGACGTCTACCAGATACATGTAATTACCAGATGTATTCAGACCACACGGCCGAGACATACAGAAATTGGCTCAGTCATTAGGTTCACAATTTTCCTATATGCATCTAATAAATTACATGCACAACCACCTTAACATTATTTGATTTTCAAAACTCACCCAAATATACGCAAAACATTCACCATACACACCATAAATACGGTAAAATACGAAGAGCCAACGCCGATACGTCCGTCACTTTCCAGTTAAATGTTTGCACTGAATATTGACGTCATAATCAAGCTCCCCCTCCACCATAATCCACGAGTCCTGTTCGAATTTTAAAATAATGTATTTATTAACTTCCCCATTACCTTCAGACTTAAGATGTTCTCAGTTTTATCTTAGACTTTTGGAAGTAGTTGTGAGGTGCATATAGGGCTCATGATGCAGGCATATATAATGATTAAACTGAAACACTGATCTCGCTATCAATTTCACCATAAAACAGATGAAGTGAAACAACCGCGAGAGTCAAATGATTGAAATAGCAGTGTAGTTTCTTATGCAGTACTTCATAAATAGCAGTGTAGTTTCTTATGCAGTACTTCATAAATAGCAGTGTAGTTTCTTATGCAGTACTTCATAAATAGCAGTGTAGTTTCTTATGCAGTACTTCATAAATAGCAGTGTAGTTTCTTATGCAGTACTTCATAAATAGCAGTGTAGTTTCTTATGCAGTACTTCATAAATAGCAGTGTAGTTTCTTATGCAGTACTTAATAAATAGCAGTGCAGTTTCTTATGCAGTACTTCATAAATAGCAGTGTAGTTTCTTATGCAGTACTTCATAAATAGCAGTGTAGTTTCTTATGCAGTACTTCATAAATAGCAGTGTAGTTTCTTATGCAGTACTTCATAAATAGCAGTGTAGTTTCTTATGCAGTACTTCATAAATAGCAGTGTAGTTTCTTATGCAGTACTTCATAAATAGCAGTGTAGTTTCTTATGCAGTACTTCATAAATAGCAGTGTAGTTTCTTATGCAGTACTTCATAAATAGCAGTGTAGTTTCTTATGCAGTACTTCATAAATAGCAGTGTAGTTTCTTATGCAGTACTTCATAAATAGCAGTGTAGTTTCTTATGCAGTACTTCATAAATAGCAGTGTAGTTTCTTATGCAGTACTTCATAAATAGCAGTGTAGTTTCTTATGCAGTACTTAATAAATAGCAGTGTAGTTTATTATGCAGTACTTCATAAATAGCAGTGTAGTTTCTTATGCAGTACTTCATAAATAGCAGTGTAGTTTCTTATGCAGTACTTAATAAATAGCAGTGTAGTTTCTTATGCAGTACTTCATAAATAGCAGTGTAGTTTCTTATGCAGTACTTAATAAATAGCAATGTAGTTTCTTATGCAGTACTTCATAAATAGCAGTGTAGTTTCTTATGCAGTACTTCATAAATAGCAGTGTAGTTTCTTATGCAGTACTTAATAAATAGCAGTGTAGTTTCTTATGCAGTAATTCATAAATAGCAGTGTAGTTTCTTATGCAGTACTTCATAAATAGCAGTGTAGTTTCTTATGCAGTACTTCATAAATAGCAGTGTAGTTTCTTATGCAGTACTTCATAAATAGCAGTGTAGTTTCTTATGCAGTACTTCATAAATAGCAGTGTAGTTTCTTATGCAGTACTTCATAAATAGCAGTGTAGTTTCTTATGCAGTACTTCATAAATAGCAGTGTAGTTTCTTATGCAGTACTTCATAAATAGCAGTGTAGTTTCTTATGCAGTACTTAATAAATAGCAGTGTAGTTTCTTATGCAGTACTTCATAAATAGCAGTGTAGTTTCTTATGCAGTACTTAATAAATAGCAGTGTAGTTTATTATGCAGTACTTCATAAATAGCAGTGTAGTTTCTTATGCAGTACTTCATAAATAGCAGTGTAGTTTCTTATGCAGTACTTAATAAATAGCAGTGTAGTTTCTTATGCAGTACTTCATAAATAGCAGTGTAGTTTCTTATGCAGTACTTCATAAATAGCAGTGTAGTTTCTTATGCAGTACTTCATAAATAGCAGTGTAGTTTCTTATGCAGTACTTCATAAATAGCAGTGTAGTTTCTTATGCAGTACTTAATAAATAGCAATGTAGTTTCTTATGCAGTACTTCATAAATAGCAGTGTAGTTTCTTATGCAGTACTTCATAAATAGCAGTGTAGTTTCTTATGCAGTACTTCATAAATAACAGTGTAGTTTCTTATGCAGTACTTCATAAATAGCAGTGTAGTTTTTTATGCAGTACTTCATAAATAGCAGTGTAGTTTCTTATGCAGTACTTCATAAATAGCAGTGTAGTTTCTTATGCAGTACTTCATAAATAGCAGTGTAGTTTCTTATGCAGTACTTCATAAATAGCAGTGTAGTTTCTTATGCAGTACTTCATAAATAGCAGTGTAGTTTCTTATGCAGTACTTCATAAATAGCAGTGTAGTTTCTTATGCAGTACTTCATAAATAGCAGTGTAGTTTCTTATGCAGTACTTCATAAATAGCAGTGTAGTTTCTTATGCAGTACTTAATAAATAGCAGTGTAGTTTCTTATGCAGTACTTCATAAATAGCAGTGTAGTTTCTTATGCAGTACTTAATAAATAGCAATGTAGTTTCTTATGCAGTACTTCATAAATAGCAGTGTAGTTTCTTATGCAGTACTTCATAAATAGCAGTGTAGTTTCTTATGCAGTACTTAATAAATAGCAGTGTAGTTTCTTATGCAGTACTTCATAAATAGCAGTGTAGTTTCTTATGCAGTACTTCATAAATAGCAGTGTAGTTTCTTATGCAGTACTTCATAAATAGCAGTGTAGTTTCTTATGCAGTACTTCATAAATAGCAGTGTAGTTTCTTATGCAGTACTTCATAAATAGCAGTGTAGTTTCTTATGCAGTACTTCATAAATAGCAGTGTAGTTTCTTATGCAGTACTTCATAAATAGCAGTGTAGTTTCTTATGCAGTACTTCATAAATAGCAGTGTAGTTTCTTATGCAGTACTTCATAAATAGCAGTGTAGTTTCTTATGCAGTACTTCATAAATAGCAGTGTAGTTTCTTATGCAGTACTTCATAAATAGCAGTGTAGTTTCTTATGCAGTACTTAATAAATAGCAGTGTAGTTTCGTATGCAGTACGTCATAAATAGCAGTGTAGTTTCTTATGCAGTACTTCATAAATAGCAGTGTAGTTTCTTATGCAGTACTTCATAAATAGCAGTGTAGTTTCTTATGCAGTACTTCATAAATAGCAGTGTAGTTTCTTATGCAGTACTTCATAAATAGCAGTGTAGTTTCTTATGCAGTACTTCATAAATAGCAGTGTAGTTTCTTATGCAGTACTTAATAAATAGCAGTGTAGTTTCTTATGCAGTACTTAATAAATAGCAGTGTAGTTTCTTATGCAGTACTTAATAAATAGCAGTGTAGTTTCTTATGCAGTACTTAATAAATAGCAGTGTAGTTTCTTATGCAGTACTTCATAAATAGCAGTGTAGTTTCTTATGCAGTACTTCATAAATAGCAGTGTAGTTTCTTATGCAGTACTTCATAAATAGCAGTGTAGTTTCTTATGCAGTACTTCATAAATAGCAGTGTAGTTTCTTATGCAGTACTTCATAAATAGCAGTGTAGTTTCTTATGCAGTACTTAATAAATAGCAGTGTAGTTTCTTATGCAGTACTTAATAAATAGCAGTGTAGTTTCTTATGCAGTACTTAATAAATAGCAGTGTAGTTTCTTATGCAGTACTTAATAAATAGCAGTGTAGTTTCTTATGCAGTACTTCATAAATAGCAGTGTAGTTTCTTATGCAGTACTTCATAAATAGCAGTGTAGTTTCTTATGCAGTACTTCATAAATAGCAGTGTAGTTTCTTATGCAGTACTTCACAAATAGCAGTGTAGTTTCTTATGCAGTACTTCATAAATAGCAGTGTAGTTTCTTATGCAGTACTTCATAAATAGCAGTGTAGTTTCTTATGCAGTACTTCATTAATTCTTTCACTATTTGAGAGCACGTGAATTTAAATTATTGTGGCTATTATTAGATGATATTATGCAGCTTAGGAAGTTGTAGGAGTTAGAAGGTTAATGAGATAGTTTTTCCTTTGATTAGTATAAACCCTCTCTGAACTGCATAATAGTAGCCAGAATATAATTAAGCAATGCATCCCGATACTGAAAGGGATACAATAAACAGTTAATAGTTTTATAGCAAATTATTCTTGTAAGTTAATCATACTATTGTTCCTTCCATGTAAAAATATCAAGGAAGAGGTACAAATACATGTGGGCAATTGTACACTCTCTGACATACAAATCGTGACCTCAAGTTTTCGAATCTATATCGAACCTAATCAAATCTTCACATTAATTCTTCATCTAATATATATATATATATATATATATATATATATATATATATATATATATATATATATACCATATATATATATCTCACAGGCTCGTTTGTGCTGTTTTGCAAGTTCCTATTGTGCCTCAAGTTTTGTCATATACTGTAGTGTATCCTTTTTTCTTTTTCTTTTTTCTGTTAATAGGACTTCAGAGGCTATCAACCCTATTGGATTATTGATCCAACACACTGTAAGTCAAGAATATCGTCAGGACTGGAGCCTCTCTGCGAAAACTCCAGTCCCTTCGTATCCTCCAAAACACAAATCCAGGAGACCCAATATGAACCATGGAATTGCATAAACGAACCCCCGAAATGTAAATAGTAGGTATAAAATTGACGAGAAGATTCGAATTCTTAAGGGAGCCCACCTCGCTTTTTTTTTCTCTTTTTCCCCCTCTCTCTTTGGCTTGTATCCATTCGGCCCCATTCAGCCTACTATTTAAAGACGTTTACCACCATCCAGGTGTCAATATTTTCATGGCGAGCGGTAGCGAGCCAGCATATATATATTTTTGTTTTGACAGCAAGCTAATTTTGTACATATTTCGATAGAAAAATTTCTCCGGCGAAGCCGGATTTCTCCATACAATGCTGGCTTGCTATTGCTCGCCAGGATGAAATCGACACCTGGATGGGGATAAACGTCTTAAAACAGTTGGCTGAATGGGGCCGAATGGATACAAGCCAGATACAGAGAGAAAAGGAGAGAACGATCAAAATAAGCAGGTGACCCCCCTTAAGGTCACGATTTATGTCCTAGAATGTACAGTTGGGGGACACGTAAACATGGTACAGTCAAAATCAATAGTTTCACGACATACCCACACAATGTAATATTAAGTTACTACTATTTTTTTGTTTAGCTTGAAAGGGGTCTGTGAGCGTTTATTATTATTATTATTATTATTATTATTATTATTATTTTTATTATTATTTAGCTTGAACGAAGTGTGGGGGCCGTATTTTACTTTAAAGGGGGTCTATGGGACGTTTCTCTGCTTGAAGGAGATATGGAAGCTGTGTCATGCATATATTCCGTCTAGGAAGTTATTGTAGAAGTGGAAAGGTTAAATTGGTAAGAATACAATTAAAATTACGTTATATTTCTGAAAAGGTTCTTGACCCTTCAACATAATTCAGGGCTAAGCGGAATACTATGGTGATTAAAATGTAAAGTAGATTTTTTTTAGATTTTCGATTTAATATATTTGTTTTATTGTGTTGGATAAAACTGTTTGCCCGTTACTACGTGTTTTTGCTTTATTGTTCTAGTAGTCCTGTGTCCTTCCTAAATTGATGATAACATATTCCAACGGCAGCTAGATCAAAATCAAATATATTTTCATCGGATGTAGGGCAATGAATCTTACTCAACATAGTTTATTCATTTCTTTGAGTCCTTCCTAAGCTCGATCAAAAAACGTCTGTTGATAACTATAAATAATGCAACAAAACATCGCCACAGGGTTAAAGGGTTCAACTCCAAGATTATAAACTTGAATGGATCTGTTAACCCCTTCTTTACCGGCGACGTCTTTTATAATTTTTCCGGGGTACTATTAGACAATTTTTTCAGTTTAATAGGGGCCTCTAGCTATTAACAGGCTTCAAACTATCTCACTTAACCCTTTTTACTATCACAGATCCTTCTTTAACTGCACAAAATCGTCTAAATATAGCTAGAATAAAACTAAAAGACATCTCGGTACACAAGGGGTTAACATACAAAATTGTCACACAGAAACACAAACATTTAAATCAAACAAGAATAACCTTTAGAAGAGCTGCAAGTCACGATTGGGAAGTTTGGTGGGTAGGGTTTGTTGACGTATGATATGAGCGCAGAGGATGGTGTTATCAAAGAGCTGTATGTATAGGGAATGTGTGACCGGATGCTGGTGAGAGGTCCCACCCCACACCACCTGAGGAATACCCACTGTCAAAACAAACTACTGGCACTGGCACTTCTCAGGGGCATATGTCACTGTCATTGGAATCACCCTGGTTCCCTCCTCCTCTCTCACACATATACGCATCTGTGACTGGCAATGCAATATCTCTAGTTCCCTCCTTCTCTCTCACTCATATACACATCTGTGACTGGCAATGCAATATCTCTAGTTCCCTCCTTCTCTCTCACTCATATACACATCTGTGACTGGCAATGCAATATCTCTAGTTCCCTCCTTCTCTCTCACTCATATACACATCTGTGACTGGCAATGCAATATCTCTAGTTCCCTCCTTCTCTCTCACTCATATACGCATCTGTGACTGGCAATGCAATATCTCTAGTTCCCTCCTTCTCTCTCACTCATATACGCATCTGTGACTGGCAATGCAATATCTCTAGTTCCCTCCTTCTCTCTCACTCATATACACATCTGTGACTGGCAATGCAATATCTCTAGTTCCCTCCTTCTCTCTCACACATATACACATCTGTGACTGACAATGCAATATCTCTAGTTCCCTCCTTCTCTCTCACTCATATACGCAGGGGCATATAACACTATCAATGCAATCTCTCTAGTTCTCTCTTCCTCTCTCACACAAATACACAGGAGCATATGATAATGTCACTGGTATCTCTCACTTTATCCCTGTCTCTCTCACATACACAGAGGCATTATGTCATCCTTGTCTTTTGTCTCTGTTTGTTTATATTTTCCTGCCTCTTGCTTCGTTCTTGTGCCCTCTACTAGATTACTCTCCCTTCTTCTCTTTCTTTTTTCTCCTATCGTCCTAAGGAAAACCAAGGGGCACAATTAACTTATAATCAGAGGAATATGCCCCTCTCTCTCTCTCTCTCTCTCTCTCTCTCTCTCTCTCTCTCTCTCTCTCTCACACACACACGTCTTCACAAACCATCAGCCCATGACCATAAACACCA
This sequence comes from Lithodes maja, assembly GCA_037953745.1. Classification (NCBI taxonomy): domain Eukaryota; kingdom Metazoa; phylum Arthropoda; class Malacostraca; order Decapoda; family Lithodidae; genus Lithodes; species Lithodes maja. The sequence goes on from JBAKBP010020155.1 coordinate 39,708, forward strand.
TCAGACCAGCCTGACTAGTACTAGAGTTTGTCAGGTCGAACTGAGAGTGTGCACAGTTACTCATAAACGCCCACGGACCTTTCACTTTTATAATTATGCAAATACAGTACTGTATATGGATGTTTGTAATGTAATATTGCATACGTTAATATAAAAAAACATTGGTGTATATATATATATATATATATATATATATATATATATATATATATATATATATTGAGAATATATCACAAATACACGTGAGCCACTAAATGTTTCTAGTCTCTCAGTGGGGATCGAACCATCGACCATCAGAACGATAGCCGACGCTTAATCAATTACACCACGGCAGTCTTCTATCGGCTATCAGTCGGCTATCGTTCTGATGGTCGATGGTTCGATCCCCACTGAGAGACTAGAAACATATATATATATATATATATATATATATATATAATTTATTATAAAGCTACCTTCATGCATACACTCCCGATGTCTGTATTCCCGATTCCGCTAGAAAGACGGCTGTGTTATGCTGAATTGAGGTGCTTTATTTATTTATTTATATATATTGTTTTAGTCATCTCCGAACCCTTTGACGCACTACTCCTCCTAAACGGCTGCCTCCACCACATTGAACACTAAGACAAAAGTTGTTCACAGAGCCAAAATGAACAAAATGAACCTGCCGGATTTGTGCAACACTTGCTAAGTAGAGAATTTTGCTGCGCTTTATCGCCTCCAGAACCATTGACGCATTACTCCACATAAATGGCGGCCTCCACGATATTAAACATTAAAACCAAAATTGTTCACAGAGCAAAAATGAACAGAGTGAACCTGCCGGACAGCTCCCTCCATGACATTGAACATTAAAATCAAAGTTGTTCATTGCGCCAAAATGAACAAAGTGAACCTGCCAGATTTCTGCTACAGGTTGTGTGGGATCTTGCACCTCGAGATTGTCTAAAACTGTATGCAGTGGAATCGGTACGTAGCAGATTTATCTGTACCTAAAATTTACATTAAGAAGAACATAAGGGCCACACTTTTCCCGAATCCGCTAAGATGAGGGCTTTGTATTGATGAATTGAATTTTGTCGTCTCTGGAACCTTTGACGCACTACTCCTAATTGGCTGCCTCCACGACATTGAACACTAAGAACAAAGTTCTTTGCAGAGCCAAAATGAACAAAGTGAACCTGCCGGATTTCCACTACACTAGTTAAATAGGTTGTTACGCTGCGTTTTGTTGTCTCCGGAGTCTTTGCCGCACTACTCCTCCTAAGCTCCTCTGAGTAAGTGTAAGTGTGCGTGTGTCTACTAGGATAGTCGCCCCAACTTATTTAAGTTACCCATAGACCCCTATTAAAATTTATAGCAAAATCATTACAAGCTGTTTCCACGATACTTACAATACCTGCATATTTATAACCCCGGGAAAACTATGCTTGTCAAATTCTAGGTCCGTATTTATTCTTTTGTATGTATTCTCCCTTTACTACATGTCTTAAGGTGAGGCTGATGGACTGTTGAGGTTAAGGGGAGATGGGTCGTTTTTCTGGTCCCATTTCTCCCTCGTGTTAAGCCCCATTTGTTTTCAGATTATAAGACGTTCGGTTCATTAGTTTGGCGATTTTAACACCTTTCGCCCCATTTCGTTGTACATTTTTAGACCTTTCGTGCCATTTTGGTGTCGATTATTTCCTGGCGAGCGATAGCGACCCTGAAATTTCAAGAGAAACCGGCCTTTGGCCGGAACAGTTTCTACCGAAAAATGTATACATTTATCTTAAAGGGGGGTCTAAGGGGTGTATTCCAAGCTTGATGGAGGTCTAGCGAGAACACCAAGAAATAAAGGGATAAATGAATTAATTGAAAAAAACAAAAACGGTCCGTCTCCCCTTAACACTGGGAGAGGGTGGCAGCTGAAGGAATAACTGTAGGTTTGTGAGTATCAAAGTCCGTGTATGTGTGTGTATATGTGAGACTGTGAGTGCTTTGTGGTGTGCGTCAGAGAATATACTGCATTATTTATTCTTCATTTAGTCTTTAGTACAAGCCCAACAACTCTGGGAAACGTTGTTGTTGAAGGGATGTAAGAATGTGAGTGTATGTGTGGGTATATGTGTGTGTGTGTGTATGTGTATGTGTGCGTATGTGTGTGGGTGTATGTGTGTGTGTGTGTGAGTGCGTGTGTATGTGTGTCAGTGTCAACCACACCATTTTGTACCTCAACACTCGTCTGGCAGCTTGTGAGGTAAACTTTTAAGGGGAGATGAGTCGTTTTTGTGGTCCCCCTTCTTCCTCATGTTTAGCCCCAATAGTATTCAGATTAGAAGACGTTCAACCCATTAGTTAAGCGATTTTAATACCTTTTGCCCCATTTATTTCTCAATTATTATGTTCCTTCCAACAACCAACCATACTCCTAAAATCGATTAATGAAATTTACAAACACATGTGGCAGTCCGTGGATTCGAACTCAGGATGCTCACACCGAAAATCAACACCTTATACATCGCACCACGAAGACAGTTAAAGGTTGGTGGACACTGCCTACGTATTAGGCCTTTTCGTGTCATTTAGGTGTCAAATTTTTCCTGGCAAGCGAAAGCGAGCCTGTAATTTAAGAGGTACCGGCCTTCGGCTGGGAATTTTTTCTATCGAAAAATGTACACATTCATCTTGAAGGAGGGTCTTGGGGTGTGTATTTTTAAGCTTGATGGAGGTCTAGGGAGGAAACTAAAAAAATAATAAAAATATACATAAATGAGCAAATAAATACGCTCATCCCCCTTAAGATAATTATGTCTGCTAAATTAATCCATTTTCAGTCGAGTTTCCAGACGCCAGTGCAAAAGGTCCCAGAAATGTTGCCAGAATTTTTTGACCACAGAATGTTGACGATAATAGCGCTCGTGTGATACCAGTTTAAGTTGTTACGTACAGTCGGGCTAATAAGTGAATGCTCGGCACCAAGTATATTTCGATCAATAATTGGTATCAGCAATGTCTAAAACTTGATTTATTCGTTTCGAGTGAGATATGAAAGCATGTTCCTACACTTACCCACCCTATTCAACATCTGACAGATATTAATACAGCACAGAGGGAGCCAAACGTAATGACAGCTGAGACATGACTTATTAGCGCTACCGTACAGTCACGCTAATAAGTAATGTCCCATCTGTCATTACGTTTGGCTCGCTCTGTGCTGTATTAATGTCTGTCAGATGTTCAACAGGGTGGGTAAGTGTAGGAACATGTTTGTATATTTCACTCGATATGAAGAAATGAAGCTTAGATATTTCTGATACCAATTATTGATCAACACATAATTGGTGCCGAGACATCACTTATTAGCGCGATTGTACAGTCACTCATAAAGATTCCTGGACTTTACCGATTTCTAATTATGGAAGTATATCTCTGGAAAGGAATTTATGCATATCACTTTCTAAACCTCAACTACAAAACCATATATACTATTTATTGAAAAGCAAGTT
>JBAKBP010020156.1:0-43197 GCA_037953745.1 Lithodes maja
GTTACTGTGCAGAACATGACACTGATTGGGATTTGGGTCTGCCGTATGTTCTGTTCGCTGCACGTGAAGGCCCAGGAGAGAGCCTGGGGTTCAGTCCAAATCAACTAGTCTTTGGCCATAATGTGAGAGGACCTTTAAGTATGGTGAAAGAGATCTGGGAGGGCGAAGAGAAGCCGGGGTCTGTACTTAAATATGTCCTTGAGAGCCGGGAGAGACTTATAGGTTGCATGGCAGCGGCAGGTAATAACTTGGTTAATGCACAGGCGGTCATGAAGCACCAGCATGACGTCAAGGTGAAGCTTCGGGAGTTTTCGGTGGGTCAGGAGGTAATGTTGCTTTTACCTTTGCCTGGACACCCCCTTTCTGCCAAGTTCATTGGGCCGTATGTGGTGGCTAAGAAACTGTCCGACCTTGATTATCTCGTTGCAACACCTGACCGTAGGAAAAAACATCAGTTATGTCATGTTAACCTCATGAAAGAGTATGTGAGATGCCCCTCAGAGCCTCTCACTGTCCCTGTGCTGGCCTGCAGCGGCCAGGGTGGAGAAGGAGGTGGGGACAGTCATGCTGCTGAGGAGGATAGCTGGGACTGTGTCATTTCCGCGGAACAGTGGGCGGGGAATACTGAACAAGAGGCTAGGCAAGCTGTAAGTCACCTGCCTGAGCACCAGGGTGCTGCTGTCCTAGGCCTGTTCAGGTCATACCCCTCTGTTTTCGCCGAACACCCAGGTCTCACTACTCAGGTAACGCACGACGTGGACGTCAGTGATAATGTGCCCTTCAAGTCAGTGCCCTACCGTGTGCCCCCGGTAAAGTTGCCAGCTTTACGGGAGGAGTTAAAGTACATGGTTGAGAGAGGGATGATCACTGAAGGTTATGTGAAGTGGACATCACCCGTCACGTTGCAGCCAAAATCTGACGGCAAGGTGCGGTTCTGCATAGATTTTCGTAGGCTAAATGGCTTGACCACTACCAACCCTTACCCTTTGCCTCGAGTTGACGACAGCGTGGACAAGATAGGGAATGCAAAGTACCTTACTAAAATTGATCTTGTAAAAGGCTACTGGCAAGTACCCCTGTCGGACCGAGCTAAGCAAGTTTGTGGTTTTGTGGTAGATGGCAAGACCTACCAATGTAACGTAATGCATTATGGGCTTAAGAACGCACCTGCCACGTTTCAGAACCTGATGAACGATATTAATTTTGTGACGAAATCCCTAACTGCACGGTCTACCTTGATGACGTGATAGTGTATGATGACGATTTTGAAAATCACCTAAGGCACTTAGAGACTCTGTTTGGGAAGTTGCACGATGCTGGGCTGGTGGTGAACCTGAGGAAGTGCGAGTTTGTAAAGGCTACTGTGCAGTATCTTGGCTTTGTGGTCGGGTTAGGCCGGGTGTGCCCCCCCCTGAGCAAGATACAGGCTATCAATATGTTTCCCAGGCCCACCACTAAGCGCCAGGTCATGCGGTTCCTAGGTATGATAGGCTATTATAGGCGCTTCATCCGGGGATACTCTACTGTCTTAGCACCGTTAACTGATCTACTGTCGAAGTCAGTGAAGTTCTGTTGGGCTGCGGAGTGTCAGAGGGCTTTCGACCTAGTCAAGCACCTGCTGTGTACACATCCGATTTTGAGGGCCCCAGACTTCTCCAGGAGTTTTCAGCTGGCGACTGATGCCAGCGGCGTGGGTGCCTGGGCAGTGTTACTGCAGACTGATTCCGAGGGCTTGGAACACCCAGTGAGCTTCTTTTCTCGCAAGTTTAATTCGGCACAAAGGAATTACTCGACTATAGAGAAGGAGCTTCTGGCTATCGTTTTGTCGCTCAAACATTTCGAAGTTTATGTTCCAGCCTACGGCCCAGTAGTGACGATTTATACGGACCATCATCCCTTGAAATTCCTAAATCAGTTTCACAATCGGAATATGCGGTTGACCAGGTGGTCCCTAATGCTCCAAGAGTATAATCTCAACATTCAGCATATTGCCGGGAGTGAGAACGTGATAGCAGATTGTCTATCAAGGGTTGATGATCCAAGATAGTCGTGCACAGTGTGTGGGTTGAGCAGGAGTAAAATTAGGCTATCATAACGCCGTCCAAAAAGATTATAAAACAATAAAATAAACGAGAAAACTTTTTTGTGTTTGTTTTTTAGTTTTGTAAGTCTTTATTGTTGTAGCATGATGCATGCGATATTGTGTTTTATGTATAATTCACACTTCAGTTGTTGTGCACCTTTTGCAATTAGTGGCAGCTAAGGGTAGCAGGTCGCTTGGTTGCCTGTCAGATTTTGATAATGCTTCTAAGGTCGATTATCTAAAATCTTGGGGGGGCTGTGACGCACCCAGTGCGTTGCAACGCAACCTGATTGTACTCCTTGGTACTCGACTGTACCGCCCGTGATCTGGCTAACGTCAGCCGCTATGTATATTGAGTGTGACAACTTATAACTATGTTCTTTGTATCTCTGCAAAGGTCTCGTCATGTGCTAACCAGTGGTGGGTTTTGTTTTAAGCCATGTCGAGACCTTCCATTTAATATGTAGTATCAATAGAGAAGTTGATAGATAAGACAATGGGAGTTCAGAGAGAGAGAGTGAGTTAGGCTTCAGAGCAAGAGGGTAGCAACGCGCCGCGCTGCCGGCCGGGTGGTTGCCAGACGTATGGACTGGTTGGCAGCCTTGCGCTTATAGCTAGGCGCGACAGGGTTGGTAGTCCATTGTTGCCTGCCTACGCTGCTTGGGCTGGGCCCATGTTGTCGTACAGCACACTGCCTGGAGGCTGGCTGCGTGTTCCATGACCAGGTTGCCTAGAACCTTTGAGATTCTAACATCCCTTGCCCTCTCTCCCAACTTCTCACGGTTGCACTCTTTCTCTCTGACGACATTACTCTCATTTCATTCTTCTCTCTATTTAAATGCATAACCTTCCCTTGAGGTCCTAAAGGAGTTTCAGCACTCACCTCTCGTATTACTCTTAGGACAAGCATATATTTACATGTATTAGATTTAAGGGGTTAATGTGAACAGCGATCTTCTTGATGAGGATAGTTGGTGAACGTTCTACATGTTCACGAGTTATATGCCCCGCTCATCATCCCATTTGTGACTAGACTGGTGCCATGTGTAAGAGCCCGACCATGCCCAGGAGTTGTCTGTAGAGGAACGAGGACTTAGCCTTGATTTGCATACCGAGCCAGGAGCGAGTGTAGCACCCAAGACTACAGCTCGCTCGTAGTACCGGTATAGTAGAGTAACGTAATTTATCTGTCCTTGTGTTCTCTACAGTCTTTTCCTGGGTTCTCGCTTTCGGTGCTGGGACTCGTTGTTCCTGTGACTTGGCCTGCTAGTTAGAACACATGGGGATGATGAGTGGGATATATCTTTATTTTACTATGCATTGCAGCTCTCTTTAAGTATATATATGTAACACTTTACAATACACATTACTCACACACAAGACAACACTATTAATACTTTCATGTATCAATTAACTGCACTGTCGTTTTGCTGCTGTGTCCGGAGTTCTGTTGCGTAGGGCGTATATGGACTCGGAGGGGAGACAGAGTGAGAGAAGCGAAGTAGCCTATGCGGTAGTAGGCTACCGGCGCAGTACTGTTGCCTGCAACCTTTTAGTTATTCCAAGTATAGATTCATTATTATAATAAGTGACTACTATTTATGTTCCTCCCATGTGTATTATTAGGTATCTACTGGATCATGAACATCTTGTATGCTACATGCTAGTGCATGTTAGTAGGGGACAGTTAGTGTAGTGCACGCGCTTTCAAGTAGGCGTGTACATTTGTCATTTAGCATTTCACTGTCATACCTTTAGCCTGCTTCTATTCTACATTATTAGAGGCTTAATATTAACGTAGTTTCTTGAGTATTGCATTTCTTTAGTAATAACGTAACCTATAAATGTCTGAGGGAGTTTAGCCTCATAGCCTACCCCTGTTGTACACTTTCGCCGAGTTAAGGTACCTCGTTACCGTAGACGATAACTCTGTAGGGCGTTGGTGCTTTTGTTGTCTGGAGCATATAGTATTTGGGACTGGAATCGAGCGTGTCGTTGTCACTTAAGCCATTTCTGTCCTACGATCAAGAATCCCGAATTTGTATTGCCGATCCAGCCGTAACACCCCCAACCCAACACTCTTCTTGACTCGCACACACACATGTGCAGTAGTAGTGCTAGTAGCATTTGGTTTACAAAATCGATTTTGTGTAGCTTGTGTTGTATCTAAAAAAAAAAAACTGTACTGTAGGAAATACTGTTAACAAATGTACTTTTTAACGAATGGCGATTCTATTTAGTTATCTCGATATGGCTACTATTTAAGTTGCGTTTATTGTGTATTGATTTTGACAGACATTTCAGTTAAGTTGTTGACTTTCTAAAATGTACTTGATTTCGAAAGATTTATCAGGTAAATATATGATTGAATTAGTGAATGTTTTGTCTCCCTCATCAGTGCTCGCCTGTATTTTATGCAAGGATGTAAAATGTGTAATTTTGAATGAAGTGGGTAATTTACTATGAAGTAATATACTCGAATGGTCATTAACTTAATTCCATATAACTACATCCGTAAATCTTATTAGGGTGACCGTACATTTATCCAGTTGTCATTTATAATATTTATTTATAAAATTACACTCACACACACCAGATATGCTCCCTTTCGTTAGACTATTAATTGTATACAGTTTAGGAAGGACTTCTAGTAATATAAGGGGCTAAAACCAACTAAATTATGACTGACGCCCACAGATCCTTCTGAAGCTGAATTAATTCGTCTTATGATAGCCAAAATAAAGTGTCAAAACGCGTCATAATCATGAAAGGGGTTAAAAAGACGGCACCCAAGTGCCACGTAATGGATATGATATAATGCTTAATATCAATACTCTATATATCGGCTTATAGGCATAGGGATGAAAGGTTTGAAGGTTAATTGTTAGGTTTACGGTAATTGTTGTTCTTTTACTTAAATAATTAGATCGGTTAGTTTACACATACATATATAGTAGGTGCTACTAACTAGGCTGTTGAAGCTGTTTTCAGTATTTCCTGTGATTACAATTTTACCAACAATAGTGATTTAATATAAGCTTTATCCTAGCAAAATATAATCAATCATAATTGTACTATTATTTTTAGTTTTACCTAAAAGTTTAATTACACAAATACACGAAATACCCCCATCGGTTTGACCCCTAGTAACGACTCCCCTAAATGCTCTGGACCTTCTACTTTTACTATTAATTTTTGCAACAGTCAGGGCCTTTCCTCTAACTTCCACTCTCCTTTGCCAACCCTGATCTTCTCTATCTAACCGAAACTCAGGTGTCTGGGACTACTGACAGCAAAGCCTTTTTGTGTATCCTCCTACTATGTCTATCGTCACTTTCAAGCCAAAGGTGGATGTTGCGTATATGTGCGCAACAATCTTATTTTCTCTCGTGTTCCCAACTTAGACTCTTCTGCATTCTCAACTCTCTGGCTAAAGCTTTCTTGTCACTCTCAAAATAAATATTTCTGTGCGGTTTATCTCTCCCCTAATTCTACTGACTATCCACAATTCTTTGTCTATCTAACTTCTAAAGTGGAACACATTCTTCCATCTCTCTTTTCTCAGAAATCTCCATCCTACTATGAGTTTCAGAGGCCGTGTTACATCGTTTTTGGGGAATAACTTATTAACAAACAGTTGGATCAGGATGATATTTTGACACAGCTTTTTTCACACTGTGCCCTAATTTTTGCCATTATAGTACATTACCAAAAGTGTAGAAATAAGCCACTTGTCCCTGTGTCATAAGGTTAAAGTCACACATTAATGACTAAGAAACGGACAAGCTACCGTGGCTTATCTGTGAGAACCACCAAGCCATTATTGCTCCTCCATCAAACACTGTAGTTGTCAGCCACCACCCTACCCTATTATCGCCTTTAAATTCAAGTTATCTGTCAATGTCAAAATACAAATATAGAAAAATACATATTTTTGTTTATATTTATACTTAATATTGACAGATACCTTGAATTTAAGGGCGATAGTAGGATTGGTTGGTGGCTGATAACTACCGTGTTTGATGGAGGAGCAATAATGGTTTGGTGGTTCTCACAGGTAAGCCACGGTAGCTTGTCCGTTTCTTAGTCATTAATGTGTGACTTTAACCTCATGACACAGGGACAAATAAGTGGCTTATTTCTACACTTTTGGTAATGCACTATATTGGCAAAAATTTGGGCATGGTGTGAAAAAAGCTGTGTCAAAATATCATACTGATCAAACTGTGTATTAATAAGTTATTCCCGAAAAACGATGTAACACGGCCTCTGAAACCCATAGTAGGAGATTTTAACGTTCACCACCACTAATGGCTCTCTTCTGTTTCCACTGACCAACCTGGTGAACAAGCCTACATCTTTTCTATCCTAAATGACCTAGAGCAGCTAGTCCAGCAACCCACCCGTATCCTGGATCGCTTCTGAGATCGGCCCAACATTCTTGACTTATTTCTAACTTCTAAACTTTCTGCTTATACTGTAAATATTTTCTCTCTTTTGGGGTCCTCCAATCATAAACATATCTCTGTCACCTCTCCTATCTCTCCGGTACGGCCACCCAATCCACCCATACCAGTCAGCGGCGCTTGTGGCACTTTGGCGCTGTCGACTGGGATGCTCTCTGACAGTACTACTTTGATTTCCCATGGAATGACTTTTGCTTCCGTGGCCGGGGACCCTCGGAGAGTGCTGAAAATGCATTACCGAGGTAATCCTCTGGAGAGTGCTGAATGCATTACCGAGGTAATCCTCTCGGGTTTGGAAGCATGCATTCCATTTTCTTTCTCACAGTCTAATGCAAAAACAAATCTTGGTTTATTCACGCTTGCTCTACTGATGTCCGCAATAAGGAGGAAGCATTCAAACAGTACTGTCGCCTTCAAACTAAAAAATATCATACTTCCTATCAAATCAAGCCAAAACTTTTCTTCGACTCACCAAACTTCATCAATAATAAATGCACTAAACTATCCAACTCTAGCTATTCCCAAGCCTTCTGGCATCTAGCCAAAAACCTCTCCAATAATTTTTCTACTTCGTCTTTCCCTCCTCTTTGCCACTCTTTCTCTAAAAAAGCTGAACTCTTTGCTAACACTTTCCCTAAAATCTCCACTTTGTATGTTTCCGGTGCTTGCAATTCCTCTCTCCCCACCCCCCTCTTTCCTATTTAGGCCTAATATCATAATCTCTTTCAAGGATGTACTTTCCACCCTCTCTGGGCTTATAAATAAGAAGGCGTACAGACCGGACAGTGTTCCTCCTATTGTACTAAAAAACTGTACTTTCGTGCTGACTCCCTGCCTAGACAAACTCTCTTGTCTCCATCTCTCTTCTAACATCTTCCCTTCTTGCTGGAAGTTTTACTCTCATTCAACCTGTCCCAAAGAAGGTGACTGCTCTCTATCCTCCAACTATCGTCCAATTGCTCTCATTTCTATAGCATCTACAAAGTTGTTAAAACTATTCTTACCTCAACTTTTCTTAAGCATTTATCTTTAAATAACCTACTCTCAGACCGCCAGTTTGGCTTCCTTAACTCATAAGCTGCGAAGCTATGGTATTTGAAACTGCCTGCCATGCGAAGATATTTTGGTTCATTCCTGACGAACATGGCATATTTACCATATGTATCATAATTAGTTATTCATGTTGGCCCATTTTACTTTTAATGTGAACATATTAACATTGAAAAGCAGTAATAGAAATGGTAACAGCAATTGGCTGGTGAAAATCGTATATTTTATCCCCCCCGTCGTAATCTGACCCAGACCGGCGAGAGAGACACACCCTCCCTCTCTCATGTCTCGCATGGCTCTGAGAGACAAGAGGAGGTCTGGCTACAGGGTTGGAGAAAGACTCCCCCATCCTCCCCCCTCTCTGCCGGTCCTCGCGCGAAAATACTTGATATATATCCAGAATAATAAGGAATATATCGGATAATTGAGAAGGAGGGGGGTAAACATATGGAGGAGTGATAGGAGGTATGGAGGGAAATTATCTCACTTAATCACATTGCTTTCTTTTGAGTACCTCTCTCACTATACTGAAGCGAGCGGGTGAAGTCTCAGAGTTATATAAGGTCTCTTATGTAACTCACTTGTGCCCCGTAATCGCGGGAGATAAATTCGCGCGAGAAAACCCCAATAAATGATGAATATACAAGGAAAAATAGGTGATAATTGAGGATGAGGGAGTGGGGAAAAAGGTGGGGAAGGAGAAGAACGGAGGGTGAGAAACATATGGATGAGTGGTAGAAAGCACTAGAGAAGAATTATCTCACCTAATGATATATTCCTTTGCTTTGAGAGCCCATGAGGCATTTTTATTTTTGTTTTCATTGTCTTACTTCCGTACGGCCTATCGCATTCGCTATACACATACATCCGTGAGTTCTATCGCACTTCTCGGGTTAATTTACGTCCACTCACCAATTTTATGCAGTCTCTCTCTCTTCGCCGCAATGTTGCATCTTGCTCACTGTTCTACCGCTATTAGAATAATCAGAGTTGCTCAGAGCTCTCTGTGTATACCACCCCTTCTTCGTAGAGCACGTAGCACCTGTCTTGCAACAAAATCCCACCCCTACTCTGTGCAACTCTCCAACCCAAGAGTGAAACATTATTCTCAATCTTTCTTCTATTTAACAGCTAAGCTCTGGAACTTTCTACCAGAATCAGTCTTTCCCTCTTCCTATGACTTAAATTGCTTCAAACTCAGTGTGTCCAGGCATTTTGGCTCGAACGTCCCTTGATTTGGCTGTGACTCTTTCAAGTCTGGAGGAGGCACTCGCCACAGGCAATTCTACCTTTTGTCTCCCTAACTCACTTAGATAAAACAAAACAAACATACATTAGATAATTTTATTTTGCTCAGGAAGCAGTTTTGAGGTTCAGGATTTGAGATAGTTAGTATTTAACCATTTGATTTCTAAAGATTCTACCTAAACTGGATAAAATATTATAATAGTAGCCAAAAATAGATTTATGGAATGCGTCATCATATCCTGAACAAGGTAAGTTACTATGCTAATTAGCTAACCCTTGTGATCAAGTTACTATAATTGACCACTTGCTAGTTTACACTGCTAGCACATGGATCTTTTTTCTTTTGTCTTTGTTTTTCTTTCCTCTATTTATTATATCTTAAAAGAGACACAGAAAACAACGCATAGAGGCCATAATGTCTGTACTTTTAATCCCAACGCAAGGGGAGCCGTGAACAAACAAGAGCCGTGGATACATAGGGTTCCTTAGAGGTGTAGCATGGTGAGGTGAAGCTAACCGAATTAGTCTAACCAAATTTAACATAACCAAATGCAACTACTCTCATGAAACATGTAGTCGAAAGTGGGACAAATTACCCGACTCATACTGAAAAACAAGTTAAATGAAATAAAGTCTTACATCTTAAAGGACATGCATCTGGTGGTATTACTATATGCAATATGCCCCAAGTTTCGAAGCAAGGACGCCGAATGGTCCGTGCGTAAGGCCAACAGAGAGGAGACACTATCTCAAATATTGCACCCAAATCATATTTATTTTACTTCACAATACACACTTTAATCAAGCAAAATAAATCTAAGCAAACTATGAATTTATATGCAGATATAATGATCATGAACATCCAAAAAAAAAACACACAGAAATTAAGATCTTATATCTTTGGGAGCATGGGTACTCCAGATGTCGAGTTGTCCAACAAGCCATGTGCTTCTTAACAAGGGCGCTGGAATTTGAGCACTTCGAATACCATGCCCAAGATAGACAAGATCCATCCGAAGCCGAGAATGTAGAAGGACCCCTCCAGGTGTTGTAGGGTGAGGGGAACCATTGATGTATCCCGAGGCTTCTCTCGCTCAGCGACACCAAGTTCCCTCGTCATTAACTGCATATGGAACAGTTGCATTAATTCTAAAGACACGATAATTACACACACATATTTATCTAGAACATTGAAAACAAAATCGTGAAAACAATATATGTTGTGACGCACCCAGTGCGTGGCAACGTAACCTGATTGTACTCCTTGGTACTCCACTGTACCACCACGGTACCACGTTGTACCATGCTGGCTGCTTATATTGAGTGTGACAACGTATAACTATGTTCTTTGTATCTCTGCAAAGGTCTCGTCATTTGCTAACCAGTGGTGGGTTTTGTTTTAAGCCATGTCGAGACCTTCCATTTAATATGTAGTATCAATAGAGAAGTTGATAGATGAGATGATAGGAATTCAGAGAGAGAGAGTGAGTTAGACTTCAGAGCGAGAGGGTAGCGGTGCGCCACGCTGCCGGGGGGGTGGTTGCCAGACGTATGGACCGGTTGGCAGCCCTGCGCTTATAGCTAGGTGCGACAGGGTTGGTAGTACATTGCCGCCTGCCTATGCTGTCTGGGCTGCCCATGTTGTCGTACAGCACATTGCCTGGAGGCTCGCTGTGTGCTCTATGACCAGGTTGCCTAGAACCTTTGAGATTCTAACATCCCTTGCCCTCTCTCCCAATTTCTCACGGTTGCACTCTTTCTCTCTGACGACATTACTCTCATTTCATTCTTCTCTCTATTTAAATGCATACCCTTCCCTTGAGGTCCTAAAGGAGTTTCAGCACTCACCTCTCGTATTACTCTTAGGACAAGCATATATTTACATGTATTAGATTTAAGGGGTTAATGTGAACAGCGATCTTCTTGATGAGGATAGTTGGTGAACGTTCTACATGTTCACGAGTTATATGCCCAGCTCATCATCCAATTTGTGACTAGACTAGTGCCATGTGTAAGAGCCCGACCATGCCCAGGAGTTGTCTGTAGAGGGGCGAGGACTTAGCCTTGATTTGCCTACCGAGCCAGGAGCGAGTGCAGTACCAGAGACTACAGCTCGCTCGTAGTGCCGGTATAGTAGAGTAACGTAATTTATCTGTCCTTGTGTTCTCTACAGTCTTTTCCTGGGTTCTCGCTTTCGGTGCTGGGACTCATTGTTCCTGTGACTTGGCCTGCTAGCTAGAACACATGGGGATGATGAGTGGGTGATATCTTTATTTTACTATGCATTGCAGCTCTCTTTAAGTATATGTATGTAACACTTTACAATACACATTACTCACACACAAGACAACACTATTAATACTTTCATGTATCAATTAACTGCACTGTCGTTTTGCTGCTGTGTCCGGAGTTCTGTTGCGTAGGGCGCATACAGACTCAGAGGGGAGACAGAGTGAGAGAAGCGAAGTAGCCTATGCGGTAGTAGGCTACCGGCGCAGTACTGTTGCCTGCAACCTTTTAGTTATTCCAAGTATAGATTCATTATTACAATAAGTGACTACTGTTTATGTTCCTTCCATGTGTATTATTAGGTATCTACTGGATCATGAACATCTTGTATGCTACATGCTAGTGCATGTTAGTAGGGGACAGTTATTCTAGTGCACGCGCTTTCAAGTAGGCGTGTACATTTGTCATTTAGCATTTCACTGTCATACCTTTAGCCTGCTTCTATTCTACATTATTAGAGGCTTAATATTAACGTAGTTTCTTGAGTATTGCATTTCTTTAGTAATAACGTAACCTATAAATGTCTGAGGGAGTTTAGCCTCATAGCCTACCCCTGTTGTACACTTTCGCCGAGTTAAGGTACCTCGTTACCATAGACGATAACTCTGTAGGGCGTTGGTGCTTTTGTTGTCTGGAGCATATAGTATTTGGGACTGGAATCGAGCGTGTCGTTGTCACATAAGCCATTTCTGTCCTACGATCAAGAATCCCGAATATGTATTGCCGATCCAGCCGTAACAAAATGGCGACCTTGCACAAGATTCAGTAGTATCCTATCACATGTTTTTTGGAGAACTATTCTATGCTACCTAGTAGAGCTGGCTAGAATTTTCTTGCATATTGGAGGAATTTTTATTGTGTCATTATTGTATTGGTGGACTTGCAGATTGTTTCGTTGGGGGTGTCTAGAGTAGAGTCATTCAAGCATCTTTAACATTTTGTGAGTCGAGACTGCAATTAGTAATAAGCACTTTTTTTTTTTTATGAACAGCAATTGTATAACCAGCACTATGTCTAATGACTCATCATTTACGGGGGAGGATAACACGGTACAGCCTAGTAACCAGCAAGTACAACAGATGTTTGGGGAGGGGAGTGTTATAAGTGTAGAGAGGGATGCCCGGGCATTTTTGCAGACACCTTTGACCGAACAGCGCCTGCAGGCTATTGATTGTTACGGTCTTCGCTGTTTAGCCACGGTTTTGGGGCAGGACTGTCCTGACAGTTGGCCCAAGAAGAATTTGGTGGCATGTTTGTTGGGTGATGGCGATGGGGCGGTGGGTGGAGTGGGGTCTTGGGGGGTTCCCTCCAAGCCTCCATTCCACTCTACCCCTGAGCTGGGCCCTCAGCCAGCGAGTCTTAGCACGATGCAGCAGGAGGGTTCTCAAGGGCAAGCTGGCTTACCCGTAAACACGTCTCGGTGTGGATCCCCCATTTTGTGCTCTCCCCCTACAGGCCTGTCTCCTGAGATGTTATTTCAGCTAGAACTAGCTAAGTTTAAGCTGCAGGAGACTCGGATACAACAGGCTAGTATAGAACGCATAGAGGTTGCTAGAATCCAAGCCAATCAGGATGCAACCAGGTACCAGGCTGAAATGGATGTCGAGAAGTCTAGAGTAGAGACCACGGGGCGTCATCTCGGTGGTGGGCACCGGGTTACAGACTCACTTTCGCATTTAATTAAGTTAGTACCCGCATTTGATGAGACAGCAGTGACTGAGTTTTTTGCTCGTTTCGAAAAGAAGTGTCGTGAGTATGACTGGCCGGAGGTTAAATGGGCAGCATTAGTTTCATCACGTCTAGTGGGTAAGGGGTTGAAAGCCTACGATGCACTGTCACTGGACGAGAGTGTAGTGTATGGACTGGTGAAGGAGGCTGTGCTCCGGGCCTACGAACTGCAACCCGAAACTTATAGATTGAAGTTCCGTGGCGTGAATAAGAAGAGCGATGTCAGTTTTATGGAGCACGCACGGGACTTAACAGATGCATGTAATAACTGGTTTCGGTCCGAGCACGCAGAGTCGGCTGAGGAAATTAAGCAACTTTTCTATCTGGAACAGTTTTACAAATGCACTGGAACCGATCTAACGCTGAACATTAAGGAAAAATGTCCCAAGACAGTAGAGGAGGCTGCCAAGATGGCAGACTTCAGATTATCATTGATTCGTGGTTGCGGTGCCGCTCAGAGGGCTGAGTCAGGGCAGAAGGGGCGCTATACCCCACCCACCAGAGTTTTTGATAATAACAAATCCTATGACACACATAACCACACTAAATGCATTGCACCTAATAACACCTACAAACACAAGCCTCTCCCGTTTACTAAAGGTCAGGCCCCTTCTTCGCCCGCACAAGGGAAGAAGCCCATTGGGGATGTGAAATGTTACAAATGTCAGAAGCTAGGCCATTATTCACGTGAGTGCCCTAGTAACACTCCCGCTAAGCCGGTGTCATTGGTTCACAGTATCGGTGTGTCTCTGAAGGCTGCAGCAACTGCCCGGGGTAGGTTGTCAGCAGCTGAGGCACACGCGGTAAAGAAGCGTACGGAAGGCTCGACACCTGTCCGGGACACTTTCTGTAACCATCGGGGACACGGGTTTGTGAGCTGGGGGAGTGAACTACGGAGGGTTGACTTGCTGAGGGATACGGGGGCTTCGCAAACTTTGTTGAGGAACTTCACAGGGAAACCGATAAATGCGGCCAGAGTTGTTGTGGTGCAGGGTATAAATGCTACGAGGTCATACCCACTTGTGAGGTTGGAGTTGAGAGTGGGAGAGGTGTGCAGGGAGCTGGATGTAGGGATCGTTGAGTGTTTGCCAGTTGAGGGCGTCGACCTTCTTCTCGGCAACGACTTTGCGGTGCCCACTTCCGGGACTCCACCCTTAGTCGTTGCCGAGAGGGCGGCCGACGTGGATGGTGAGAATCGGGAATGGGTTGGGAGGTGCCAACAGGATGAGATGGCCTGTGTGGTAACCCGATCTCGCTCTGCGGCTCCTGCACAGCCTAGCACTCAACCTCGGGGACAGTGGAGGAAGGATCAGGAGAAGGTTGCTAAGGGCAGGAAAAGGGACATTGATTCTGCTGCACTTCTCGGTGATTCGGTACTTGGACCTATAATAAACACGGGAGTTGACTCTGGCCCAGATATGGTGTGTAACAAGGCAGAGTTGGGTAAGACTTCGCGTGAGGCAAGAGCTGTAGCGAGAGCCACTAAGGCAGTAGAGCCTACTAGCCGGGGTAATGTCTTATTACAAAACCATCTTGATGCATTGACGCCCAGGGACATTAGTGAGCAGCAGCTGCAAGACGCTAGCCTAGCTCGTTATAGCAATGGTGCCATAGAGTTGGAGGAAGATGGGGATGCGAAGCCGGGAGATTTCTTTAGGCTCAACAGGATATTGTACCGCAGATTTCTAGACCCCAAATCGAAGTGGGAGGGCGGTGCGAGGGTAGTAGACCAGGTGGTTGTTCCAAATAAGTATAGAGAGTCCTTATTGTGTCTGGCGCATGATGTGCCGGTGGCGGGTCATTTGGGGGTAACAAAAACATTGGCGGCATTGGGCAGGTTTTTCTGGTGGCCTGGGGTCAAGGCTGATGTCTGTGCATGGGTGGCTGGGTGTGCGACCTGCCAGACAACGGGGAAGCCTAACCAGACAATCCCGAAGGCACCTTTGTTTCCCATACCTGTCACCGGGCCTCCGTTCAGCAAAGTTGTAGTAGATTTGGTTGGCCCTTTCCCACCTACTAGTAGTGGCAATAAATTCCTGTTGACAATCATGGATGTGGCTACGAGATACCCGGACGCATACCCCATGAGAAACGGCTCGGCAAAGGCAGTTGTTAAAAACTTATTATTGTTCTGTTCCCGTTATGGATTTCCACGTGAGGTGCAGTCAGACCAGGGGAGCAATTTTACATCCAAATTGTTCAAGCAAACCCTTCAGTTGCACGGTATATGTTCTGTAGTGTCGTCAGCCTACCATCCCGAGAGTCAGGGAGTCTTGGAGCGGTGGCACTCGACCCTGAAGAGTATGCTACGCTGTTACTGTGCAGAACATGACACTGATTGGGATTTGGGTCTGCCGTATGTTCTGTTCGCTGCACGTGAAGTCCCAGGAGAGAGCCTGGGGTTCAGTCCAAATCAACTAGTCTTTGGCCATAATGTGAGAGGACCTTTAAGTATGGTGAAAGAGATCTGGGAGGGCGAAGAGAAGCCGGGGTCTGTACTTAAATATATCCTTGAGAGCCGGGAGAGACTTATAGGTTGCATGGCAGCGGCAGGTAATAACTTGGTTAATGCACAGGCGGTCATGAAGCACCAGTATGACGCCAAGGTGAAGCTTCGGGAGTTTTCGGTGGGTCAGGAGGTAATGTTGCTTTTACCTTTGCCTGGACACCCCCTTTCTGCCAAGTTTATTGGGCCGTATGTGGTGGCTAAGAAACTGTCCGACCTTGATTATCTCGTTGCAACACCTGACCGTAGAAAAAAACATCAGTTATGTCATGTTAACCTCATGAAAGAGTATGTGAGACGCCCCTCAGAGCCTCTCACTGTCCCTGTGCTGGCCTGCAGCGGCCAGGGTGGAGAAGGAGGTGGGGACAGTCATGCTGCTGAGGAGGATAGCTGGGACTGTGTCATTTCCGCGGAACAGTGGGCGGGGAATACTGAACAAGAGGCTAGGCAAGCTGTAAGTCACCTGCCTGAGCACCAGGGTGCTGCTGTCCTAGGCCTGTTCAGGTCATACCCCTCTGTTTTCGCCGAACACCCAGGTCTCACTACTCAGGTAACGCACGACGTGGACGTCGGTGATAATGTGCCCTTCAAGTCAGTGCCCTACCGTGTGCCCCCGGTAAAGTTGCCAGCTTTACGGGAGGAGTTAAAGTACATGGTTGAGAGAGGGATGATCACTGAAGGTTATGTGAAGTGGACATCACCCGTCACGTTGCAGCCAAAACCTGACGGCAAGGTGCGGTTCTGCATAGATTTTCGTAGGCTAAATGGCTTGACCACTACCAACCCTTACCCTTTGCCTCGAGTTGACGACAGCGTGGACAAGATAGGGAATGCAAAGTACCTTATTAAAATTGATCTTGTAAAAGGCTACTGGCAAGTACCCCTGTCGGACCGAGCTAAGCAAGTTTGTGGTTTTGTGGTAGATGGCAAGACCTACCAATGTAACGTAATGCCTTATGGGCTTAAGAACGCACCTGCCACGTTTCAGAACCTGATGAACGATATTTGTGACGAAATCCCTAACTGCACGGTCTACCTTGATGACGTGATAGTGTATGATGACAATTTTGAAAATCACCTAAGGCACTTAGAGACCCTGTTTGGGAAGTTGCACGATGCTGGGCTGGTGGTGAACCTGAGGAAGTGCGAGTTTGTAAAGGCTACTGTGCAGTATCTTGGCTTCGTGGTCGGGTTAGGCCGGGTGTGCCCCCCCCTGAGCAAGATACAGGCTATCAATATGTTTCCCAGGCCCACCACTAAGCGCCAGGTCATGCGGTTCCTAGGTATGATAGGCTATTATAGGCGCTTCATCCGGGGATACTCTACTGTCTTAGCACCGTTAACTGATCTACTGTCGAAGTCAGTGAAGTTCTGTTGGGCTGCGGAGTGTCAGAGGGCTTTCGACCTAGTCAAGCACCTGCTGTGTACACATCCGATTTTGAGAGCCCCAGACTTCTCCAGGAGTTTTCAGCTGGCGACTGATGCCAGCGGTGTGGGTGCCGGGGCAGTGTTACTGCAGACTGATTCCGAGGGCTTGGAACACCCAGTGAGCTTCTTTTCTCGCAAGTTTAATTCGGCACAAAGGAATTACTCGACTATAGAGAAGGAGCTTCTTGCTATCGTTTTGTCGCTCAAACATTTCGAAGTTTATGTTCCAGCCTACGGCCCGGTAGTGACGATTTATACGGACCATCATCCCTTGAAATTCCTAAATCAGTTTCACAATCGGAATATGCGGTTGACCAGGTGGTCCCTAATGCTCCAAGAGTATAATCTCAACATTCAGCATATTGCCGGGAGTGAGAACGTGATAGCAGATTGTCTATCAAGGGTTGATGATCCAGGATAGTCGTGCACGGTGTGTGGGTTGAGCAGGAGTAAAATTAGGCTATCATAACGCCGTCCAAAAAGATTATAAAACAATAAAATAAACGAGAATTTTTTTTTTTAGTTTTGTAAGTCTTTATTGTTGTAGCATGATGCATGCGATATTGTGTTTTATGTATAATTCACACTTCAGTTGTTGTGCACCTTTTGCAATTAGTGGCAGCTAAGGGTAGCAGGTCGGTTGGTTGCCTGTCAGATTTTGATAATGCTTCTAAGGTCGATTATCTAAAATCTTGGGGGGGCTGTGACGCACCCAGTGCGTGGCAACTTAACCTGATTGTACTCCTTGGTACTCCACTGTGCCGCCGCGGTGCGGTGCCGCTGTGCCGCTGTGCCGCTGTGCCGTGCTGGCTGCTTATATTGAGTGTGACAACGTATAACTATGTTCTTTGTATCTCTGCAAAGGTCTCGTCATGTGCTAACCAGTGGTGGGTTTTGTTTTAAGCCATGTCGAGACCTTCCATTTAATATGTAGTATCAATAGAGAAGTTGATAGATAAGACAATAGGAATTCAGAGAGAGAGAGTGAGTTAGACTTCAGAGCGAGAGGGTAGCAATGCGCCGCGCTGCCGGGGGGGTGGTTGCCAGACGTATGGACCGGTTGGCAGCCCTGCGCTTATAGCTAGGTGCGACAGGGTTGGTAGTCCATTGCCGCCTGCATATGCTGCCTGGGTTGCCCATGTTGTCGTACTGCACATTGCCTGGAGGCTCGCTGTGTGTTCCATGATCAGGTTGCCTAGAACCTTTGAGATTCTAACATCCCTTGCCCTCTCTCCCAATTTCTCACGGTTGCACTCTTTCTCTCTGACGACATTACTCTCATTTCATTCTTCTCTCTATTTAAATGCATAACCTTCCCTTGAGGTCCTAAAGGAGTTTCAGCACTCACCTCTCGTATTACTCTTAGGACAAGCATATATTTACATGTATTAGATTTAAGGGGTTAATGTGAACAGCGATCTTCTTGATGAGGATAGTTGGTGAACGTTCTACATGTTCACGAGTTATATGCCCAGCTCATCATCCAATTTGTGACTAGACTAGTGCCATGTGTAAGAGCCCGACCATGCCCAGGAGTTGTCTGTAGAGGGGCGAGGACTTAGCCTTGATTTGCCTACCGAGCCAGGAGCGAGTGCAGTACCAGAGACTACAGCTCGCTCGTAGTGCCGGTATAGTAGAGTAACGTAATTTATCTGTCCTTGTGTTCTCTACAGTCTTTTCCTGGGTTCTCGCTTTCGGTGCTGGGACTCGTTGTTCCTGTGACTTGGCCTGCTAGCTAGAACACATGGGGATGATGAGTGGGTTATATCTTTATTTTACTATGCATTGCAGCTCTCTTTAAGTTTATGTATGTAACACTTTACAATACACATTACTCACACACAAGACAACACTATTAATACTTTCATGTATCAATTAACTGCACTGTCGTTTTGCTGCTGTGTCCGGAGTTCTGTTGCGTAGGGCGCATACGGACTCAGAGGGGAGACAGAGTGAGAGAAGCGAAGTAGCCTATGCGGTAGTAGGCTACCGGCGCAGTACTGTTGCCTGCAACCTTTTAGTTATTCCAAGTATAGATTCATTATTATAATAAGTGACTACTATTTATGTTCCTTCCATGTGTATTATTAGGTATCTACTGGATCATGAACATCTTGTATGCTACATGCTAGTGCATGTTAGTAGGGGACAGTTATTCTAGTGCACGCGCTTTCAAGTAGGCGTGTACATTTGTCATTTAGCATTTCACTGTCATACCTTTAGCCTGCTTCTATTCTACATTATTAGAGGCTTAATATTAACGTAGTTTCTTGAGTATTGCATTTCTTTAGTAATAACGTAACCTATAAATGTCTGAGGGAGTTTAGCCTCATAGCCTACCCCTGTTGTACACTTTCGCCGAGTTAAGGTACCTCGTTACCATAGACGATAACTCTGTAGGGCGTTGGTGCTTTTGTTGTCTGGAGCATATAGTATTTGGGACTGGAATCGAGCGTGTCGTTGTCACATAAGCCATTTCTGTCCTACGATCAAGAATCCCGAATATGTATTGCCGATCCAGCCGTAACACTAGACACATATCTACCACGAAACAATAACGAAGTACCCCTACGAACTGCCGCTTTTCTTTGGTCTATATTTCATAGAAAACGCAGTTCCCAGGGACAACTAGATCAGCAAGAAATAGTGTCAGATTAACAGTATCCACAACCATCGTATTGACGAGTAATAATACACCATGTTTTTCCCTACTTTTATCCACAGTCAAGCACACACCTACAGTTAACCTCCTTTTCCCCACCGCCCACAGTCCACATGATTCTATCCTTTCCAGACTCATATACCACCCCGTATTTGCTCATCCCCCGGTAGCATTTGGCTAACATACTTTCACTGTCATTAACCCCCAAACTCCAATATCAACTGTAGTCTAATGCCACCCCTACGCCCGGAGACCTTAGGGTCAAACTTCCACGTAGCCCCCTGAACCCTCTCCCTCTCATTAACCCCCCACGCTCCTTGACTCCTTTCCGACCTAGCCTCTCCATCATACCTCCTGAAGATCCTTGATTTTTCCGTTGCTAACGTTCTCAAACCTTTTATATATATACTCCTATCCAGCCTACCTTCCCTTAGTAGGACGGAACAACATTAGAACTTTACTAACCCTTTGCATGCCATCTATTCTCTCACAACCCATTCACAGCCCTGTACCCAATGATCGTCAATGCGAGGCTAGCCGCCTCGCCAGTGACTAACTTCTATTGCCATACTTCCAGATAAATGTGGCAGAGTTAGCAACCCAGTCTCCACCACATCCAGCAAACCATGCAATTAACAACCCAACCGATTAAACCAGCTAGTCAAGGCACCTTCGGTTTTGGTATTACGAACACCCACATCTGTCTCATAAACAGAGGGTTATTACAAACACTGGTGATATGGCAAGCCCCTAGCCACAGCCGCCGGACGACCATCACAGAGAGAGGGCACGCATCTACCCCTTTTTTACCCACCCGAGGAGGGAGACGCCCACCCCTGCGGAGGTATACCTGACCCCTGTTTTGACTTCCGGGTCATTACCTGGTAGCACAGGAATTCTTCCTATCAATGAACTAACCATGCATGACTAACCCCTTTATTAACCTCTATTAACCCACAATAACCCATTCACCTTTCTTGCATACTCGGATAATCAAATTAGCACCTCAGCTATACCATAGAATGAAGACTGAGCAATATAAGAGAGACGCTCCTATCACAGCTGTCCCAGTCCTCCTCGCAAAGTAGATCCAGTCTCCCTCCCCTCAATACTTCCAGTATAGCCAAAATAGTACCTCTTACTAAGGCTCAGTTATATCACATTATGAAGGCTCCCTATAGCCATGTGCCACAACAGTAATCACCACCTTACCTAGTCCCCGTATCTATTGAGAGCTCAAATAATTCCATAAGACTCGAGATCCCTATGGCCTACAGGGTCCAAAACCGAGCCTATAAACCCAGCTCCAGCCCCCAGTAAAATCAGTTGAAAGATAGACACCAACCCAGGTTGGTCACCAGAGTCGACCTCGAGCTCTATCATTGTTGGTTGCTGAGAATTGAGTTCCAGAGCTGGCAGACTCTGTGGTAGATTTGGATAGAAGGACCTGACCACGTACTTGAGAACTTCCTACATATGGACCACCTGGACGGCCGCGGAACCAGTCGTTAGCCCCCAACATCACGGACGCAAGATAACCAGGACCAGACCAATCAAATACTACCCAAGATTCACTCTATCAGTACTACAGTGTTACAGTACTATTTAGAGACTCACTTATTAATATTTCTACGAAGTGGCTATATCTTTGCCCCAGTATAATTCATATATAACCATTCCATTAGGAAGTGCTAAGCGTATCAGTGTTCATTAATTAACAGGCGATATTAACTCTCGTAATTACCCATATACCCAGATATTATTACATAGAAGTGAAACCCTAGTGGTATCTGAATGTTCGCCCACTGATTTGCGTTCTATGTATTTCTGATACAAGAATATAAAACTTAGATCAGTACCCCCTGAGGTTACTAGAATTCCTGTGCTCTAAAATACGCGTGTCTAATCTAGTCTGTGAACTACTACTTGTGCACCAGAGCTACCAGTAATAAATCTAACAGTGAATATGAATCTATAAGTAACATTGATGGTCTCCAGTATATAAACTTGTGAATTAAAGCCAGTGATCAGAAGATTAATACCTGAACGTTGGAAGTGGGAGACTAGGCTCCATCCAGATCCACTTATGCTAGTGTTGTTCAATTCTATCATTTGCCTTGCACGAGTATTCAGAAGTGTGTATATCAATAAACGTAATCGTTTGTCTTGTTACCGTGTGTTTATTTTGTGTTCTCTATTCCTGATACCTTGTTTTGTGCATGCAGCCTTATATACCCAGTCAGTTAGAACTCACATTACCCAAGTTAATCCTGTAGAAAAACAGGGCATAACATTGGCGGCAGCGGTGGTTCTTGATTCGGATAAAAGGTTGCATTACACTGCAAGTTTGGAACAGTAGAAGCATGGGAACATCGCAAAAATGGCAGCTCGCTATGACACTCACACACATTCCTAAGTATGATGTAAACACGTATGATATCGCCACTTACTTAGACATAGTAAAGCCAGTGTTAGAGGTGGCACTTCAAAATGACCGCGACAAAATCGCCGTTGCATTATTGCACATTATGCAGTTGGGAAAAGCCGTTTCCCAAATTGTTGAACAGGTAACGCCAAAGCTTACCTGGAACCAGTTTCGATCCCTCATGATCCGGACCTTAGGGCCACTTTTGGGTTCCCTCGTCGCCCCCAAAATAATAAAAGTCGACGAGATCAAGTATGAAGGGGATATCAATGTGACCCTCATACAACTCTACAGATACATGAGGACCACGTATAGCTCTGAAGATGACGAGCAACAAAATGAACTCTTATTCACCACATTGTTAGACATCCTCCCACCCCACATCACCGCCCATCTCGACCCGTACGGCTCATTCGAAGAACATATGCTCTCCATCCGAGAAAGATGCCAACTCAGTTCGATGAATCCCCTATCCACCCCTTCAGCCCCTATCCAAGAAAGTAAATGTATTCCTCCACTGAACACTATCATCAATAAGTCCCTCCATCCCCCTAAAGAAAACTCTGTGCACCCTTCCAAAATGACTCCCGGTGAAAGTCCAACCCCAGTGCACTCTTCCTTACCTCTATCCTCTCTGACCATCCCTAAATTTTCCCCTGCCCAGCCATTGTTACGACCGGGCACTCGGGTACACTAGGGCTCTTACACAGGACTCGAGTATGGCTCGCTGCCACAACGGAAACACACGATCCCAACCCCAGAGTACTGCCAGCCGAACAAAAAACGCCACTACCCTCCAGAGTTCTATCTGCTATAACGGGGTATACAAGAACTCGGTACTAGCGTTTCACACAACAGACTAATAACAAGACGGGAGTTATCTAGTCTGGTCAACAATCAAACAAAGAAGAAAGTACTACAACACTAAAGAATAGTGTTGGCCGAAGCCGAAGTAATCCACCCTTGAACTAAGAACTTAAGAAGTCCTCCACCCTCTACTTCGGATCGGCACTATTACGTTACGTTAAACAATAGTCCTCGAGCATCAAGCAAGGAATCTTCTGATAAGTTAGATGCTTCTCGAATACTCGTAAGAAGTAAGTATCGGATTTTGAACAGCAATTCAATAAGTAACACACTGGCAATTAAAGGCTTTAAGTTGACATAAGAAGAATTATAAGAATAAACAATAGTAAATGGCAAACATTAAGAAGAAGTACTCCGACAATGCACTGGCAATAGCCTACTAAGATTGTGCTCGTGGGCCACTAATCTCTGAAGTAGCTAAGCGTGCCACACATGAAATCAATAGTGCATAAACAATAATATACATAAGGAGAAGCTTCAATACTATGCTGTATCTGCTGGTCGAGCAAAGTCTAGCTGGGATATCTAAGGTTAGGAAACAATGGCTGAGCAAGCGGCTCGTAGCCTAGCGAGGTCCTTAAGACTGTGCGGCCAAATTACGTTAATTGACGGGATGCTCTCTTGAGAGATCCAGATCACTAGTATCTGGTTCTCTCCTGGCGATCCTCTCAAAGTCAAGCAAATGAGATAGCACAGTGTTGGGTGGCATAGGCAAAAGCCCTCACTCGCAACACAGTGCTAAACTCCCACGGTACACAGTCAGAAAGACCACCTAGGCGTTCCACGTCTCCGTTGCAATTGTACTGGTTCAACCGCAACCTAGTACTCATAGGAAATCACAACTCAGAAACCCTATCCCAGTCTAGCATTGCCTAAACCAGCAGAAAACAGGAACATGAATAATCGCACACAGGGAAATGCATATACGAGTGCAACAAACATCAATCAATCCTATTCTAGTTAACCCTTCCAAAAATAGGCTATCTAACAGGCACTTATCTCGTGAGAACTCAAGCGATAATACTTTGGCTGACTAAATCTGCACCAAAGGGGTCATTGGTTAAAAAGGGACGAGAAGAGAAGAAGATAGGCTGTTCAGAGAGTAGAGAAAGTTCACATCAGTCGGAAGAATATGGATAGTTGCAAGGGATATGAGAAGTCGCTCTGCCTGATGAGTTCTGGGGAAAATACGGCTAGACTTCCCTTTTTATACTCGGCCCTCTAGTGAGCATATCGCCAACTACTAAGGACCGCCCACTAGCAATCATTACGTAATATTCTCTCTCAATCTGGGATCGACAAAGGATTTCCCACGCGCTGAGAAGGAGGAGGGAGGAGGGAATTAGGCCTACCTGCAGCGTGGCGCACTCACTGTTCCCCCCGTTACGCACTCTCTCTCCTCTCATCATTACCAATAAGTCCCACACACAACACTTATAACTAATGATATAAAATAGAACTCGTTGACTCAGATGAAAACAAAATACATGTTTATAATACTTATAGTACAACGGCTCACATAAACTAAGTTAGGAAACTCTACACAGACTACAGCCAAAGTTCCTGCCCTGACGATCCTAGCGAGAGTGGGGCCTGACTGGGCGTTCTGTACAGCATGCTCATACTCGACATGCGTCACACCTCCCCCAAGATTTTACTTGCTCAACCCTGAGCTAAAATCTGATATACAGAACCCCATCAAACCCCTCACACCCAGCGACCGCATGGCACTAAAACAACGCTGAGTTTATCACTAAAACACATCTTATAAAAAAAAAAATTCACATTTCATAACTCCTCCCAACAATAGTAAAAGACATAATATCATGCTCCCAGAGCGAGCTTACAGCAGCTCAGCCGTTTGATAGTTCGTGGACTACTCAAACTCTATAGGCTATGACAAACTTATACAATTATCTATATCAAAAAGAAAGAGTTTTTATATGATTTTTATATTTTAATATGTTTTTTCCGGCTGCACTATAAGGGCAGCCTATTTTCTTCTATACCAAACGCTCAACAATCCTGCTTTACGACCCAATACGCTGGGCTACAACCGCGAGCCAACAAGCACCAAGCGCAAAATACTATTCAAACTAAAGCAGGAGGCTACCCGTGTGTCAATCTACCCAGGATCATATACCCTTGAACGACCATCTGCAACCACGTTGTCACAACCGGCAATATGGCGTATGTCCAGGTTAACCAATAACCTTAGTGACCACCTGGTCAGCCTCATATTCCGATTTGTGAAACTGGTCCAAGATCTTGAGAGGGTGATGATCTGGGTAAACTACAACGACCGGACCATAGGCTGGAACATAGACCTCGAAATGCCCCAGCGCATCATCGTCCTTTTCACTTTCATTCATCAGGTTCTGAACGTTGCTAGTGCATTCTTAAGTCCGTCAGGCATAACATTGCACTGGTAGGTACTCCCGTCCACAACAAAACCACATACCTCTTTAGCACGCTCGGACAAAGTTACAAGCAACGACCACTCACGACATTCCTTATCCCTCAGACCCCTTCGTCCACACGTAATCCAGCTCTGCTTGCACCATAGGCTGTCGAGCAGGATTTATACGGTAGGGGAATTAAACTGAGCCTTGCACTATCTCCAGCCTGCATGTCGGATTCTACCCCGTACATCAGGCCTGGAGAAGCAACAAACATGCGAAAGTACTGCCATAGCCCTAGTAAATAACTGCCTTGCACTGTCTCCACGAACAACATGCCTAGTGCCCTCCCACAACCCAGCCGAGACCGCAGCTTCTAACCTGTAGTCTCCCTCCTTCTCCACCTTCGTCCCTAGAACAGCCAGGTCATGAGAGGGGACAATCAGTACCACCCGTGCAGTCACTCCCACAGTTCATTATTGCTAAGGCTTCCCCGCCGATACCGTACATGCGCACCCCCGCATTCCTTGTGACGACATCTGCCTGCGCAGCATCACCGCTTTCAGCGACATGGCCAGATACAGTCGGTCTATGGTAGGGCTGTTGCATTAGACTAGAGCAGCGTTGGGAGGCTATGCGACGACCGGGCACTGCGATACCACAGCCGACCTTACCAATCTGCTCAATGTCCTCCTTTTGACCACCACCCTTGCAGCCATGGGTCGACCCTGACCTGGCAACCATGCCAAAGCCTCGTCGCCCACCTTGAACCACCGAAACAACGAGGCTAACGGTCTTTCAACATTCACGTGACCTGCCCGTGGAACATCTTGCACCGCCCGAGTTGTGAGACTCAGGGGCTCGGCACGACCAGTGGGGTATGAACCGAGCTGGTGCTGGAGTGCTGCACACTGCTGCTCAGGCAGGTGCTCTAGCGCTTCCACAGCCACCAGACTCGTGTCCCCCGCCCACTGTTCCGCCGAGACATGACAATCCCTTCTCTCCTCCACCTGTGCCCTACTACCCCCCTCTCCTTCTCCACCTTGGCCGCGGCAGACCAACGCAGGGACAGTAGGCTGCTCAGGTGGTTGCCTCACAAACTCCTCCAACAGGTTCACATGACATGCTTCCCCGTCCTCGTGTTTAATCTCGACAGCACCATTACCACACTTCTGAACTTCCGGATCCTCCAACTGCAGTTTACAAATATCTGAGGGAACCAACCTGTCTAGATGCTTCCGAAGCAACCCAAGTCCTCCCCCAATATCAAACTGAGCAACCCTTTTTTCTCTCCGTGTGTAACGTTGCTGCCTCGGAGTCTCTTCCTGCCCTACCTCCTCACTAGCTGTGACAGGTCCTGGGGCCTCTCCAGACTCCAACATAGGGGCCAATACTGAATCACCCAGGAGAGCCGCCGAGTCAAAACTCTTAAAACCAACTCCAGCTTTAGCCTCCTCCTGTTGATCGTTCCTCTGCTGGTCTGAAGACGGAGGACTAGGCTGTGACACTTTAGCTGCCCGAGCTCGGGTGACAACACACGCCATGGGTTGTGTCTGGCACCGCTCGACCCACTCTTGCTCTTCCCCACTCACGTCGGCCGGCCTCTCGGCAACGACTAAGGGTAGAACCTCAGAAGCGGGCATTGCAAAGTCGTTGCCGAGAAGAAGGTCGACGCCCTCCACTGGCAGTTTCTCCACAATCCCGACATCCAATTCACGTGCCACACCATCCACCTCCAACTCCAACCGCACCAGCGGGTATGACCGAGTTGCATTAATACCCTGCACCACTACCACCCGAGCCGCATTTATAGGGTAGCCAGTCAAGTTATTCATCAGAGTCTGGGAAGCACCTGTATCACGCAAGACCTCTACTCCATGCTTGCGCCCCGCCCACATCACGCAACCCCGTCCTCTATGGTCGCAAAAAACATCCTGAGCAGGGTTCGAGCCTCCCAGGTGCTTCTGCATTGGCTGTGCCTCAGCCTCTGACGAACTGCCCCGGGCAAACTCAGAAGACTTCGGAGACACACCAATGTTGCAGGCCAAAGACACAGCTGCTGTAGGTGGTTTGCTAGGACAGACTCTTGCAAAGTGCCCCTTTTCATGACAATGATAACACTCCAACTCCCCTCTGGGCTTCCCTTGGTACTGGGAAGGGCCCGGCCCCTTCTTAAATGGGACGGTGCTAGTCTTGTGGTCAGTCTTGGTATCATAGCTCTTGTACTTGTTTGCATAATGTATATCACTAACTCGGGGGGGTGGGGCGTCACGCCCCTTGTTACCTGCCTCACTATGCTGGGCAGACCCGCACCCACGAATTAGCGATAGCCGGAGGTCAGCCATCTCAGCTGCCTCCTGTAGAGTTTTTGGGTTCTTTTCTTTAATAGTTAAAGTCATTTCTGCACCTGTACACTTATAAAACTGCTCGAGCAGAAACAGCTCAGTCAACTGTTCGGCCGTCTCAGCTTTCTCAGAACGTGTCCAGTTTGTAAGTGCATCTTTTAAGTCCCGGGCATGTTCAAGAAAGGTCGCCTCCCGAGTCTTCGTAACACCCCGAAACTTCAATCGATATGTTTCTGGTTGCAACTCGTATGCCCGTAGGACAGCTCTCTTCAATTCTGGGTAGTCAATGCAAGACTCTAAAGGTAGTGCATCATAAGCCTTCAGACCCTTACCCGTAAGTCTTGAGGAGACTAGAGCTGCCCACTTCTCTTCAGGCCAATTATGCTCCCTACACTTCTTCTCAAAACGATTAAAAAATTCTGTGACTTCAGTTTCACTAAATGCCGGCACCAATTTGACTAAGTGGGACAAGGACTGTTCTCTTACTTGGCCCTCACGGCCCATCCGAGTCCCTGTCGACTCTGCACGAGTCTTATCTAAATCTATTTGAGCACAATATTTCCTGAGTCGTACCTAAGCTCAGCCTCGTGCCTCCTGGTCTCATCCTCTTGCCTCCTAACCTCAATCTCATGCCTCCTCGTCTCATTCTCCTGCTTCCTAGACTCAGCCTCAATTTTAGCAAGCTCAAGTCTAAATATCATATCTGGAGACAGGCAGGAAGAGGGAGCTGCCACTACTGAAGGAGGGGGGGCAAGAACTGGGGAACCACCATACGCACCGCCCGAGGGCACTCCAATCTTCCAATTCTCATCCCTCTGTGGGAGGGTGCTAACCTCCGGTACTTGAGTGGACGGCACTGTGGGAGTCGAGTGAGAGGGGATCTGGGGAGGAACCCCCCCAAACGCCCTCTCCTCCGAAACCCCATGTCGCCCACGCAACACCCAGGAAATCAGCTCCCCCTTGGACATCCCTCCTACATTGGATAGACCCAAAACCTTGGCTATCAGGTGCAAGCCATAAACATTCACCCCAGTCAGCCTCTCCTCCGTCACATGGTACTGCTTACTCACAAAAAGTCTAGCATCCTCCTCACTAGTTACTAACGGCACCTCCTCAAATGGCATCTCTCGCTCCTCGTCAATACTAGGGCACGACATACTGAAGTTCACAAAAAATTCTCGAGACAAAAGTGTTAAACTCCCTTATGTAAGCACTAATTACTAAATTAACTGGAGTCTCTTAAATGCTCTCCTAATTGCCTTACAAAAAAAAATATTCTTCAATATGCACGCTAAAGTGCGAACAAACAAATGTTGTACAACTCTGCAAAAAATTATACTGTTCACAAAATCCTAAGCAAGGTCGCCATTTGTTACGACCGGGCACTCGGGTACACTAGGGCTCTTACACAGGACTCGAGTATGGCTCGCTGCCACAACGGAAACACACGATCCCAACCCCAGAGTACTGCCAGCCGAACAAAAAACGCCACTACCCTCCAGAGTTCTATCTGCTATAACGGGGTATACAAGAACTCGGTACTAGCGTTTCACACAACAGACTAATAACAAGACGGGAGTTATCTAGTCTGGTCAACAATCAAACAAAGAAGAAAGTACTACAACACTAAAGAATAGTGTTGGCCGAAGCCGAAGTAATCCACCCTTGAACTAAGAACTTAAGAAGTCCTCCACCCTCTACTTCGGATCGGCACTATTACGTTACGTTAAACAATAGTCCTCGAGCATCAAGCAAGGAATCTTCTGATAAGTTAGATGCTTCTCGAATACTCATAAGAAGTAAGTATCGGATTTTGAACAGCAATTTAATGAATAACTCACTGGTAATTAAAGGCTTTAAATTGACATAAGAAGAATTATAAGAATAAGCAATAGGATATGGCAAACATTAAAAAGAAGTACTCCGACAATGCACTGACAATAGCCTACTAGGATTGTGCTCGTGGGCCACTAATCTCTAAAGTAGCTAAGCGTGCCACACATGAAATCAATAGTGCATAAACAATAACATACATAAGGAGAAGCTTCAATACTATGCTGTATCTGCTGGTCGAGCAAAGTCTAGCTGGGATATCTAAGGTTAGGAAACAATGGCTGAGCAAGCGGCTCGTAGCCTAGCGAGGTCCTTAAGACTGTGCGGCCAAATTACGTTAATTGACGGGATGCTCTCTTGAGAGATCCAGATCACTAGTATCTGGTTCTCTCCTGGCGATCCTCTCAAAGTCAAGCAAATGAGATAGCACAGTGTTGGGTGGCAGAGGCAAAAGCCCTCACTCGCAACACAGTGCTAAACTCCCACGGTACACAGTCAGAAAGACCACCTAGGCGTTCCACGTCTCCGTTGCAATTGTACTGGTTCAACCGCAACCTAGTACTCATAGGAAATCACAACTCAGAAACCCTATCCCAGTCTAGCATTGCCTAAACCAGCAGAAAACAGGAACATGAATAATCGCACACAGGGAAATGCATATACGAGTGCAACAAACATCAATCAATCCTATTCTAGTTAACCCTTCCAAAAATAGGCTATCTAACAGGCACTTATCTCGTGAGAACTCAAGCGATAATACTTTGGCTGACTAAATCTGCACCAAAGGGGTCATTGGTTAAAAAGGGACGAGAAGAGAAGAAGATAGGCTGTTCAGAGAGTAGAGAAAGTTCACATCAGTCGGAAGAATATGGATAGTTGCAAGGGATATGAGAAGTCGCTCTGCCTGATGAGTTCTGGGGAAAATACGGCTAGACTTCCCTTTTTATACTCGGCCCTCTAGTGAGCATATCGCCAACTACTAAGGACCGCCCACTAGCAATCATTACGTAATATTCTCTCTCAATCTGGGATCGACAAAGGATTTCCCACGCGCTGAGAAGGAGGAGGGAGGAGGGAGGAGGGAATTAGGCCTACCTGCAGCGTGGCGCACTCACTGTTCCCCCCGTTACGCACTCTCTCTCCTCTCATCATTACCAATAAGTCCCACACACAACACTTATAACTAATGATATAAAATAGAACTCGTTGACTCAGATGAAAACAAAATACATGTTTATAATACTTATAGTACAACGGCTCACATAAACTAAGTTAGGAAACTCTACACAGACTACAGCCAAAGTTCCTGCCCTGACGATCCTAGCGAGAGTGGGGCCTGACTGGGCGTTCTGTACAGCATGCTCATACTCGACATGCGTCACACTTGGCACTCATCACAGGCAGGCGCAGTGCACTGTCTGCAGCTCCAGTGTCAGGAAACCCCATGTCACAAAAAGAGTCACCTCAATGTGCGCAGAGTGCAAAGTTCCACTCTGCCTGGATGACTGCTTCAGGGACTACCACACCTTCAAAAATTATTGAGTGTCGCCCTGCCCTGCCCTGCCCTGCCCTGCCCTGGACTCGCCCCGTGCCCTGTCCTGGACTCGCCCCCTGCCCAGCCCTGTCCTGGACTCGCGCCCTACCTTACCTGACCTGACCTAATTGATCACGCTACCTCATAATGTAACATATATATTATATAATGTATAAGTTCCAAAGATGTCCCTGTGATATAGCTTTTACATTATATAATTGTATGTTTCATTATTTAGTTTATAAGTTTCAAAGATTTACATGTAATGTGCCTTATTTGTTTAGTATATCAATATATATGTTTGTTATTAGCCAAAGTCATGTGTATATAATTATTTTCTTACCTCAAAATAATGAATTGTACAAAAATAAATATGTTTCAACAAATCCTGTCAAACCTACTAAGATAATAAAAAAAAACAATACAAAAAAAAAAAAACACAAGGTCATGTCATTGTATTCTTACAATATGATATATTCTATGAATATTTCATATTGTTTGAATACAATGGCATGATCTTGTAAAAAAATTTTTTTATCAAAAATGTTCTAGACAATATAAAACCTTCCCCATAACCCCCTCCTGGATTCGATCACACAACCCTAGCACACTTTGAGTTTTCCAGTCCGCGACCTTACCAACCATGCCACAGGAGCTCATACCAAATATCACTCAAAACTTCGTGTCTACAATCGAAATGACAATATACAAAAAAAAATGAATTATCCCACCAATTTACGTTTGTAAATTGATGGGATTATCAATTATATCATGCCAAGGTTTATAAAAGTTTGTCTCTGTCAAGAATTAGTAATTATATAACTTTATTCCGTCAAAAATTGCCAAAACATTCAGCAAAATTGCCCCTCTCAGTGCGACTCCACTCATTTTCACACGGTCAAGCGGTGACCCTTGCCGCTCCCTTTATGCCCCAGCTACACCAGCCACAGCAGCTCTGTCTGGGAAAAAAATTTGTATAAATACAATAATGGATAAAATACTCTTCACAAATACATTTGTATTGTATAATATTGTAAATAAAAAAGAATAATAACTGTGTGGGTGTCGAAAATTGCTCAACCAGCTTTCTTATGTCTCGCCTACGCGCGTATATTGGATTATACATAGTCATGACTGTCATACAAATAATTGCAGTAGGTCTCGAATATACATTTAGATTGCATATTACTTGGAAATAAATAAGTAAACGTTTCTCTGGTGGCAATCTACCCTTTCGCAAGTGTAAGGAGACACCATTCTATATTTAGCCCTTTATCGCAAAAGGCAATCTGCACGTGTTTACTGACCACCGTCGCTGGTGGTCTATAATATAGTACTTTATTTACAGTCAATGGCCTACATGTTTCTGTGGTACTTCACATGTGTCTAAAATGCAATGTCTGCTTGCATAAAAATGCAATTCTGAAGTCCATTTATACGTACGACATACGCATGTCTCAGTTTCTATCTATCTCTCTCTCTCTCTCTCCATTCCTGACTCATGTTATTGTAAAACTCTTGGTGGCAACAAACACCAGACACCTGGAAGACATAAGGTTCAAAATCCCAAGCATCCATTCGCCTCGGGCGCCTTCACAATTGTCACACAGCTGGTTATCTATCTTGAGATCTGCCTGCCTTCCTTCTCTTCACGACTCACTCACTCCCTCCCTGCACCCCTGCATGCCTCCCTCCCTCCCTCCCACCCACCCACCCCCAACCCCCC
Organism: Lithodes maja; assembly: GCA_037953745.1. Taxonomy (NCBI): domain Eukaryota; kingdom Metazoa; phylum Arthropoda; class Malacostraca; order Decapoda; family Lithodidae; genus Lithodes; species Lithodes maja. The sequence goes on from JBAKBP010020156.1 coordinate 32,590, forward strand.
CTTTCAGGCTTCCGTCTGCTAGAAACACATTCACAATTTGCGTAAATATCGCATCAATTGGGCTATATGCGGTATATTCCTTGTTATATGGGACGCCTACATACGTACACGTCTTTATTATAGCATGACAGTGCTCTAAATACAAGATTTACGTGATATTTATGGCGTAACACACCCTCTCCCCCTTTCATTCCCAGCACAACTCACTCACACCTTGGTTCACGCATAGAAACTCATTGATAATGTGCGTAAATATCGCATGAATTGGTCAATATGCGGTATATATTTTGATATATGGCACGTATACATATGTACAAGTCTGTATTATAGCATGACAGTGCTCTACGTACAAGATATACGTGATATGTATGGCGTAAACCACACTCTCAGCTCATAAATTGCCGCCAAACCTCCAACACATCTTCATTCCCGCCTAAAAATTCTCTTATAATTCCCTTATATATTGCAATTTTTGGTCACTATGAGGCATATTCATTGTTATATGGGTGGCCTACACACGTATACATACTCTACATAGCCTAAAAGGGCTCAAAAATGGACATATACGTGATAATACGCGGTAACCCACCCCCTCCTCCCTCTCCTTCTATCCCCTGCGCGCATAAATATTCGGCAGGGAAATCTCGCCGCTCGATGACAATCTAGCCGCGCGGTGCCATTCGCTCCACATTTTTCAACTACGGACCGTTCCCCCACCCCCCCCCAGACATTTTTTGGGGGGTCAAATATATATGGGCCGATGCACGCAAACATTCCCTACACGATGATGTACTTTTTATCGAAATTTGCAATAGGTCCCAAAATCATCATAGGTGCGCACAGTCTTACCCTGTAGAAAATCCCCTGTGCGCCGCGGAGAGGTTAATATACACATCTATCACTATTTAACCCCTAAATGTCGGCGCACCACATAAGTCGAGTATAATAAATGTGGACTATGTGGCGGCGCTCGACATAGGTCGTGTGGCAATTTCAGACGTAAGGTTGCTGAGAGAGAGAGACAAGTGGTGGCAGGAGAGTAGCGAGCGTATGACTGCTCCAGACCACCGCGGTGGACGTACTGACACGAATCCCACCTCCTCCCTCCCTCTCTCACTCGCTATATACGGAATTGTATGGGGAAAGTGCCTAATTACATGCTTTTTGCACTCGCGTTGCACGGTTTTTGCAAGAAAACTAGCCATCATAAAAGGATCGTTATGGTGTCATTCGAAAGCTCTGTTTATGCCCTTTCAGGGATATTTACTTGTTTTACGTTCTGGGTCTTATTTAGGCATGAAAATGATCACGTAAACAGCCCTATTTTGGCTAAAAACACCCCGCTGGTGGCTACATATTATAAACCGCATAGGCCGCTCGTAAGGTGTTAAATGTAATACAACCATACAAAGTGCTATTACATATTATTTGAACATAATATATTATAGGATGCTCTTTCCTTTAAACCATTTTTTATATCTATTCACGAAAAATATAGGCCTAGCCTAGGCAGCGCTACCGGTAGGTACGAATTTATCAGTTCGAATTTTGATTGAGAGTGGGATTAGGCCTAGGCCTAGCCTAGGGCTTAACATGGGATACTGTTTGGGGTTTGGGAATAGACTGAGGCTGCTTTAGGCCTAATTAGGTAAAATTAGTCAAATCGAGACAATTGCATAGCGTAGGCCTATTAACCTGACAAGCGCTAAATAGACCTAGGGGCTAGGGTACTTATTTGTGCATTTCTAGCCTTGGATTCTGACAGAATTCGTTATATTTACAATATAGAGCATTATTTGTTTTCGGTATGCTTTTATTTTACATATATGATGGATATATGAACCTTCAAGAGTGCTAAAATAAGTGGGAAAAGCATTTGGGTGGTGAAAAACGAAGATATTGGCCAGCAGGGGCAAATAACCACAGTCAAATTAGACGCGAATGTAACTGCTAGCGTGCGACTACGTAAATAAAGGGGACGATAGACCGGCTAACACAACTCTTAACGCATTTTTTCCTAATGTATTAGATTTTTTTATATTTATGACCTCAACAGTTGAAAGATGACAATTTTATGGTTTATTTTAGGCTATAGATTTAGGCTATAGAGTAGATTACTCTTGATTGTTAGAGCGATCGGACGCCTGTGAAATTCGCTCCACATTATCCATCATTTCTTGACTTATCGTAGTGAAATCAACGCATATTTCCTAGTGAAGTGTTAAATCAACGCATACACATTGTACTTCATCAAAGGAAATACGTCCAGAAAGCAAGATTAAAGTGATAATTTGTGATAAAAGTGAAAACTCGCCCAACGCTCAAAATGGCCGGGGTCCAAAACATAAACAAACCTGACCTTGAGTGCCGCATGTGTGGAATTGTTTTCTGTGAGGAGCAACAAGAATACACAATCCGCTGTGATGACTGTACACAGTGGCTCCACTACTACTGCACTGGCCTCCCTACCTTCCAAATACTCAGCTTCGCCAAGACACAACACAAATTCTCATGTAAAACCTGCTGCATGGAAAAATATAGTGATGAAGGTGAGTGGGTAGCTAAGGCAGAAACAGCAATGGTAAAACACAAGGAGCTGCTAGAAAAATCAGGGGCCATCTCCAAAAGCCCCAGCAACCTCCTCACGCCAAGGGAAACAAATAACAGCAAAACACCCAGCCTAGAACATCAACAGAGTAAAGAACAAGCCACAGAACAAAGTAAAAATCAAGAAGATGCAGCCAAATCACTGGACCTTGGAATTGGGAGCACCCCTGAGAATATTGAACTTACTCAAGTCAGCGAATCCCAGGATGTGAACCGTGTGCCTACCACTATAAGTCAGCCCACAACCACACCACCACCAAACTCAGCAGAACAGGTAACAGGAACGGGACACACCAAGGCCACTGCTAAACCCACAACACAAAAGACAAAAGACAACATTGAGAGTGCACGCCCCACATGCAACGGATGCAGTCATTATGCTCCGACATACAGGACTCCAGCAGCAATTGAACCCACAACCACAAGAACAGGTGAGGCGAGTGCTGTAAATTCAAATCCATGGAGACCTAGGCCCAGAGCTGAAAACAAGGGCACTTATACTAGGAGGAAAAGCACAGAAGTATGCAATTTCTACCTAAGAAATGAATGCCGATATGGAGTAGTTGGCATGGGATGCAAAGAAGACCACCCAAAAATATGTGCAAGATTCATGAAGCACGGGCTGGATGAAAGGATCGGTTGCAAGCGTGGATGGAAGTGCATCGACTACCACCCATATGTATGCAGAATCTCGCTCAACAAAAGGGCATGTACTATCAGAGACTGCAATCTTCCACACATAAAGGGAACCAAAACACTGACGCCCAGAAACAATGCCAACAACCCAAGGAAACATGCTACAGGACACATCCAAAGGGAATTTGCCTACACACCAACACATGAGGAACAACTAGAAAGCCAACGTAATGCCCTCAGAAGCTGGCCAACCATCCAGCAAACTCACAAGGTCATACCAGCAACGGTACACACGGCTATGCCTGACCAAGGTGCTTTTTTAGAGTTAATAATGGGACGTCTTCTGGAAGTGGAAAAACGGTCTCAAGGGATAATGGAGAGATTCCTAGCCCAAACCGAGGGGCCAGACAGGAACCACAGAGGAAGGTGCAACTACCACTAACTAGTTTTTTTGTGGGCAACATCAGAGGGCTTTACCCACGAAACAATCAATGCAAAGTCCCCATGTTGGAGGAAATTGCAGAGGAAGATAACTCAATTTTTCTAGCCCTCACAGAAACACACTTGAACAAAAACATTTTGGATGCAGAGATCAATATCCATAATTTCACTATATTCAGAGCCGACAGAGAGGACAGAAGCCACGGAGGAGTAGCACTCTACCTAAGGGAGGATATGGCTGCAAATACCGAAACTTTAGTTGCATTCTCAAACGGCACAACAGAGCTACTAGCAGTACACATAAGACAAACCGACATGCTCATCATAATTTTGTACCGACCTCCAAACACCACAGGGGAAATTTTCAAGGAGGTCGCAGAGAAGATACAATCACTCCTACAAAATCTGCCAACTCCCGCTACAGATGTCATCATCACAGGAGATTTCAACCTGCCCATCATCAATTGGGCAACCATGAAAATAGACGGAGGAACCAGGGATGAAAAACAGCAAGCCAAGGAGCTAATGACTATCATGGACACTGCATACATGAAGCAATACATCGAGGAACCTACAAGAGGCAACAACACACTGGACTTACTATTTGGCAACAACTTCGACCTGGTACACTCGTACGAAACTGTAAAAACTATAATGTCCGACCACAGCCTCATCAAAGTTAGAACCCCCACACCAGCCGCCACACCACCAAGAAGATGTCAACAGGAATCAAGCCAAGTACCCTGCACCTCTCTGAAAGATCTCAACTTCTACAGCAAAGATATAGACTGGGACAGACTGAGAGCAGAACTGGCAGTAACTGATTGGAGGGCACTATTCGAAGATAAAAACGTCGACGAAACTCTCAGTATCCTCCAGAAACAATGCCTGGAGACATGTAAAAACACCATACCACCCAAATCAAGCAGGAAGCAGATGAAGCAGATCCCCAGAGATAGAAAACTACTAATGAAGAAAAGGACATACTTGAGAGCCAAGCAAAGGAAGACCAGCTATGCACACAATATCACCAAACTACAAGAAGAGCTCGATGAAGTTGAACGTAAACTCATCCAGTCACACCAAGAGCAAAGAACACGTGAAGAACTACAAGCAGTTGCAAACATACGAGTAAATAGCAAATTCTTCTATGCATACGCATATAGGAGACTCAGGAACACCTCAACAATAGGGCCACTTGCAAAACCTACGGGCGAACTTGAGAGTGACCCGACCGAAATGACCAAGATACTCAAACAGCAGTACGAAAGTGTCTTCAGCCCGCCAAATGAAGACAAGAAAATCGATAATGCAATGACCTTCTTTGACAACGCTACAGGGACACCACATCAACTCTCCTCGGTAACAGTATCAACAGAGGACATAATAGCAGCCATCGACAAGATTGGACCAAACTCTGCGGCAGGACCAGACGGCTTTCATGCCCAACTGCTAAAAAACTGCAAACATCAGCTAGCCTTGCCTCTAAAACTGCTGTGGAGCAAGTCCCTACAAACTGGATATGTACCACAATCCCTAAAAGAAGGTACTGTCACACCAATACACAAAGGGGGCAGTAAAGGCATAGCCAAAAATTACAGACCAGTGGTGCTGACGTCACATCTTATTAAAATCATAGAAAGAACAATACGAGCTAAGATGGTCAGCTACCTGGAAGATAACGAGGCATTCAACGAGGGTCAACATGGCTTTAGACAAGGCCGCTCCTGCCTTTCACAACTACTATCACACTACGACAAAATCCTACAGGATATTCAAGACGGAGAAAATGTAGACGTCATATATCTAGATTTCGCCAAAGCTTTTGACAAGGTGGACCATGGGATCCTTCTACATAAACTCAAATCACTGGGAATAGGGGGAGACCTTGGAAGATGGCTCCACAGTTTCATCACCAACAGAAAACAAAGAGTCACAGTTCAAGGAAGCCTATCAGAAGCAGGAGGGGTCATCAGCGGAGTACCACAAGGATCAGTACTGGGACCTCTCCTATTCCTCATCATGATAGGAGACATCGACAGGGACCTGGAACACTCAACAGCCTCATCGTTTGCAGACGACACCAGACTCATGAAGAAAATCACCTCACAACATGATGCACAGCTACTACAACAAGACTTGGACAAAATCCTGAAGTGGGCAGAAGAAAACAACATGGCCCTAAACGGAGACAAGTTCGAGCTTCTAAGGTACGGGAACAAGAGAGCACTACAAAACGACACCAACTACAAAAGTGGACAGCAAGAAATTACCGCCAAAGACACAGTGAAGGACTTGGGAGTAAATATGAGCAGTGACGCCACTTTTTCACAGCATATTACCAAAGCCACAACAACAGCAAAACAAATAGCAGGCTGGATCCTGAGAACCTTCCACACAAGAAATGAGAGGTGTATGTTAACACTGTGGAAGTCACTGGTCCTACCACGACTGGAGTACTGCTCTCAGCTCTGGTCTCCCCAAAAAGTAGGTGAAATAACAGAAATCGAAGCCACCCAGAGGACATTCACCAGTAAAATCCACGGGTTTCAACACCTTAACTACTGGGAGAGACTCAAGGAGCTGCAGCTGTACTCACTTCAAAGACGTAGGGAGAGATACATCATCATCTACGTCTGGAAGATTTTGGAAAAAAAGGTACCAAATCCAAACATCCAAGAGACTCAACACCAAAGGCGAGGGAGGCTGTGCTATGTGAGGACTACGCCGGGATCAACACAAAAAATCAAATCCCTGATCCATCACAGCTTTACATACAACGGAACCAGACTGTTCAACTGTATACCAGCCCCTCTCAGGAACATGACCGGGGTGTCTCCAGACACCTTCAAGAAACACTTGGACATGTGGCTGGCCAAAATACTGGACCGGCCACCAACACCAGGATACCCCAGCACCAACTCCAACCGACTTCTAGAATGGAGAGCGGAAGAAAGGGAGCTGCCTGGTCGCAGTGGAGCCCCAGCTCAACTGTGTCACTAACGGACGGAATACAACAAAGTGTAACAAAGTGTAAGTGTATACAAAAACATTTGCTTTGTAACTTAGATACTCATATTTATGCTTATAATTGCAGTACGAATGGGTTTTTTCTTTTTATATGTAGGCCTAGGCTAAACAAATGTTAGTTTTTGTTTTATAGGCTAAACTAGGCTGAATTTATGCTAATAAATATTAATTGGAGGGAGAAAATCTGTCAAGGAATAGCCAAGATGTGGAAATTTACAGCCAATTTGCTTTAGCCCTTTTTGAGATACAGAGGTTAGAGATCGTTGGATACAATAATATGTTGAGGGGGTCAATCGCCCCCATGACATATTGTCATCATCATATATATTGCCAGCAGGGGGCAAATAGCCTAGGCCTAGCCTAACTACAACAAAAATCGCCGTCAAAATAGACGCGAACTTATATTAACTACGGCGATCGACCATTGCCTGCACCGGCCGTCCCCCGGTTATTGTTGAGGTCCTGAGGAACCGTATGACTTTGACGATCTCTTCCCTCCGCTGTCTCCGCATCCCATGTATCGTCGTACGGTACCCCTTCCCCTCCACATCCTACATCTGGTCGTTCTACATATGCCTCCTAAGCCTCGCCTCGTCCCGTCACTGAGCATGTGATAGAGTGGTAAATGAGTGGAACGCACTGCCCCAGTATGTAGTCGATTCCGAATCAATAAGGGAGTTTGAAAGTAATCTTGATAAAGCATGGGGAAGACAAGATTTGAAGTTTGATTATAAAACAAAAATACAGAATAGTAAAAATGTTGCGTCTGCTACCGCCGCCGCCAACACCGTGCAAGTACTTGCAGCAGTGCAAGTACTGGTACTGAGCTGGATACACAGGCATAGTTTGCCTTTTTCCAGAGGATCTACTGTAAGAAACTGTAAGAAACTGTAAGAAATGTGGATGGGCGTCCCTTTCTGGCTTCAAAGATGGATTCCTTCCGACAGCTCCTACTGGATTGTCTGGGGTTGGTTGATAAGGGCACCTCGCTTCAAGACATTGCTCTGGCCCTAGTACCGTGGTTTGTAGGTCTCTGGTTCACCACCTGATGACCTGCTGTTGGGTTGTTGCCTTTACAGTGTTACGGTTCTACGAATGACCTAGAATGAAAGTGACACGGTGGTGAATTTTAACCTTAACTATAAACTAATTTAATTGTGACATAGGATCTCCGTGACTACGGTAGGGCCGGAGTGTGCGAGTATTCGCCTGAGGTTGCCCCAAGACAAGACAAGACAAAATTCTAGTGCTGGTTTTACTCAGATTTTGTGAGTTTTAATTTAGCCTAGCCTAGGCCTAAGAGTTCAGAAAATTTGCAAAATGCACCCCATACTAGCCTACCAATAGCCTAATAGGCCTATTGATTCTTTTTTGGCAGACCACCCACAAATTTTCATATATCCTAGGCCTAGGCTAGCCTAAGTTCTGGAATGCATGTTGGAATAGCCTTCCTATAAACTGTAGGCTAGGCTACTTCCTTTTAATTTAAATTTGATTCTTTGGAAAAATCTATTAGGCCTAGACCAGGGCAGGAAAGTAACATTTAAAATGACGTGTAAAAAGTCGCCCATAAACGGCGGGCCGCTATGTTATTGTAATTTGGGAGCTTATTTCGTCTGTTGATTGACTTTGTCCTTAATTGGGGATCCTATGAATTAGCACAGATGATGATGACTTACCGTACATCATAATACGTGACGGGCCGACGTTGGGGGGCAGAGCCGCAGAGACCCCCTCAACATATTTGGTGTTCCACAGTAACTTTTAATGGGATGGATGTAGTTACCGGGTGTACGGTCGTCATGTTTACATAGGGCGATCGTCGCGGTTAACTTCGCGTCTATTATGACGTCGTTTTTTTCGGCATATTTAATTTTATTCACTTCCTTTTATATTTAGGCTATAATCTAGCTTTGGCACGACAATAACCCTAACCTAGTCTTTCTTAACCCGGGAGCTGCGGGAAGACTCTTAAGAGTTCCCCCGGCGGACTGCGGGAAGACTCTCCTGAGTAAGTAAAACTAAAAATCAACTTTTGACATCGAAAAAAAAATATTTGTTTTATTTTTATTTTTTTATTTTTTTATTTTTGTTTGGCCCCTGGGCCATGCAAAATCTCAGTCCTCTACCTCCCCTCCTTCCCCACTTTCCTCCTATTCCTCAGTTATCACCTATTTTCCCTATTATTCCCTTATTCTGAGGTATATTTACGTGCTAACATTAGCGAGTTGCAAGCAGGGTGTTGTCATCACTGATAGCAATCGAGTGCAAGAGAGAGAGAGAGAGTATCGATCGACTGTGTCGCAGTGGCCTTGGGGAAAATTGGCGGGAAGGTAGCTTGCCTCACCCATACATGATACAACTCGCGGGCTATATCTCCGATTTTGACCATCCAAACGCTGTTTTCACTCGTTTTATTGTTGTTTCAGGTTAATACCTTTATAATCAACCCATAATAGGCGCATATGGATAATTATTAATGCTATTAATGGTACAATGAATATTTTAGTGACGAAAAACCTCAAATACGTCAGCACAGGGGGAGGTTTTCATTTACCCCCGTGCGCACTTCAGAGGTTAAAGATTCTTCTAATCTTCCAGTAGCCTATAGCCTAATTTAGGTCATTTTTAAAGGCACACAATTAAATGGTTGGTATTTTAAACGACACTACTGCAGCATTATGAGAAACAATTTAATAGAGATAATAGGCAACAATAGATTCGCCATATTTTTCTCCATAAGCTATAGTCCGCATGGAGGATTTTCGTTATCGACAAATTGAAAAAATTCCCACTTCACAGACAAAATAGACAAATACACCAAAAATTGGGGTGTGGGGGCAGCAGCCCCCACCCATAATAGCCTACTATAATAGGTTAGGTAAGGTTGTTAGGTTAGACTAGGCTAATGTCCTTTCAAAGGGGTATAGGCCTATTAACCCTTCAACCCCGGGTGGTACACGTGTGTACCATTATGTTTTGACCCGAGGAACCCGGGTGGTACAACATTGTACCATTGCTTGCGTATGTGCTTTCGAATGGCGCGCGTAAACATTTCGTTCCGTGGTCGCTAGGCGACGCCACCAGACACCATGTACGCCACCAAAACAGTCTCTACCCTGCCGCCAACATGGATACTAGCCCAAAAAGTGATTCCCCTGTGTCCGATTCCATGCTCCCTTCGACGCCTGCCCATGTTCGTCGCGCCCTAACGCAAAGGCACGTACAAGATGCGTTGACTCCCGGAGGTATTGAAATAGCTTTGAGGAGTTATGAACGTGGTGAAGGACAAAATAGTGTTGATGACTTGGGCAGTGATAGCTCCGAGTCTTATCAGTCTCACTATAGTGAAGAGTTAGACGATCTAGACGAAATTCATGAAAGAGACGCGCAATTTGTTGGATTTGAGCATGACGATGAAAGTGATGATAGTACTGAACGTGATATAGTTGTGCAAGGTGATGAGAGTGTAGTGAGAGTGAGCGAATGGGACAGCACTAGGTCGACTGCCAAGTTTAGGTTGAGTGACACGACACCTAGCCCTTCGCCAGCTAAATCCCCATTCAAGATACGTTTTTATAAGAAGCAAGTTCTTGAAAAGGCGGCCGCGGCAGCCAGGAAAGAGGCCCTAAAACTTGGTGAGGGAGCAGTGCGTGAGGGTGAGGTTGACCCGCCATTGTCTTCCTTATCTACCCCCGCCACCCAAGTTGCCCCAGGCGCCCGCCATTCTTCCCCACCACCACCAGCACTGCCTAGGGTTGAGGACCCCCAACTTTCGGCCTATTTACCCCCTATTTCCCCCGAGAGGAGACATACTACTACAGAAAAGGGAAAAGGGAGAAAATATGTGAAAAAAGGAGCTACAAGTAGGCGCTCTTTGTTCGAGGCTCCCGC